>JBCJKH010044677.1:0-16752 GCA_039877255.1 Loriculus beryllinus
GATCTAGGGACTCCTGAGGGATGATATGGCTCCATCAGCAGCCTCCCAGGCTAACCCATAGTCAGGAGGCAAACCAGGTCCTCTGCTCTGAAGCAGAGGGATTGCAGCTGCTTCCCACCTCTATCACGTGGGAGAGCATCCATGGGGCAGCCCCAGGGCACTCTGTTCAAGATTCAGCCAACCAAAGGCAGGTGTTTGCCCATGGGTGGGATGTGTAGGCACTGAAGGTACCTGGGACACCCTAAAGCATCGCGCCTGCCCTCGCTGTTCCCTAAACATCCTTCACCCCTGCCATGTCACCCCTGCCAGCCACAGGTCTCAGCCCCATGGATCCTTTCAGATGGCACCAGTGTCCATGTTTAGGCCTTCTTATTCTCTCAAACCAAACCCACTCACTGTGCCCACTGCCAGCAAAAAAGGGTTGAAAGGGTGTTGACAATGTGAAGCAGTTCAGAAAACAGCCCCAGAGCAGAATCAAGGCTGGGTTTTCCAAGAAACCCATCTTGGAAAAAGCTGTCCTCTTTAGTGCACTGAGCCAGCTTTCCTGGGGACACCACAGATTCCTCAATACCTGGTCATGATTTCAAGGCTTCATGTGACAGTTTTAGTCAGTCACATTACAATTTGCTCAGCAGTTACAGGCAAGTTTTGCTGAGGGTAAAAGGATTAGGATAGACTTTATTAGTCCTTTAGTCCTTTTGTCTGGCATCAAGATGCTCTTTCATTTCATGGCATGCTCAAGGGCACGCCAGGAGCTTAGTTGCCCCCAGCTGTGCCTGTTGGCATACCCAACTGAAGAAAGGGGGAGAAAAATCTTCAAGATAAGGGTTCAACAGTGAAAACATCAATAAACCAATCACTGACATTTTGTTGCAGTAGAACAAGCGTGTCTCACATAACTTCAGCAGAATATATATACATATATATATATATATACATAAATGGACACATAAGCCAGGAAACAGTGCTGATTAGCCAGCAGAGACCCGCTGTACCTGCTCCACCACATCTTGCCACATGTTCCATTTAGGGGTTCAGTGATCTCTAGTGTTTCTCAGTGAAGCTGAGACATAAATAATTCCTTTACAGGACACAGCATTTCCCATACTCCTTTCCTCTAAAACCTATGAACAGACCCACTCTCCGCTCCTTTCCCACACCAGCCCTTGGGGAAGAAGAGGGATTACTTTATTTAGTTAACAGGTACTTTTCTGGAACTGAATTATTACAGGTGTTTCCTTCCTATCAGCAGCTGGGAAAGCTTCCACTGTGTAAAGAATCTACCGCAGTCACAGATGGATACAGCAAGGCATTATATGACTGTTCGTTGCCTACACTGTGTTATACTCCTACACTCAGGTTTCCATTCACCTCCTCCCCTTTCCCCAGCTGGTGGGACGAAGGCTTTGCTAGCCCAGCTGAGCTGACTTCAGCTGTGCCAGCTGCAAACAGGCACTCCTGCTGCAGCCCTTCTCTCCCCTCTGGAACATCGGGATGCTCATATATATATTAAAACATGGTGGGCTGGGGTTTCTCAGCTGGTCCCTTCACAGGTAACTGGGGGAGAAGGAAATATCTTGGATCACAGTAGAATACCAAGCAGAAGTCTTTGCTGACGTCTCTGCTTTTTCTACCTCCTGCAAGACCAGCCTATCTCTTGTGTCTTCACAGAGCACTACTGCTAGGGTTTTGCTCTCCTTACTCTGTTTTGAGTCCATTCCTGCAGTCCTAACCCTTATTTTCCTCACCTGAAACATGCAATACTGCAATTCTGCAGACAGGTGCTCACTAAGGCACGTAGGAAGGCATCTGACAGCAGGTTCTGAGACACTGGTCCTGTTCTACAGGTGACATGTGGGAGCAGGGCAGGGGATCAGTAGCTTCATTCCCAAGCAAATCCCTGTTATTACACTCACTGCTGTGTGGGAGATAAGAAGACAGTGAAGGAAAGCAAAAAAAATGCCCATACAGATAAAAGATGTTGGGAGCCAGAGCACAGCCAGTTCCCTGTGGGGCTGAACCTGCAGGAAGAGGAGTCCTGCATCAGTGAGACCGAGCATGGAGACACACAGAGCTCCTGGAGCTCGGACACAGGGCATGGAACTGCTGAGAGTGAGCGGCCCTCCATCCCACCGCTGCCATGATTCTGTACCTCAGCACAATCAGTCACCACACACCATCATCCTGGTTATATCTTGTATATTCAAAGCCATCCACCTGGCACATGTGGAGAAAAAGGCACTGGTTGTGCCTCATGTGCCCCATCACACTGCTTCTACAAAACACCCCTCAATACCCTGCACGTCATCTATAGCAAAAACCTCAAAGCCCAGAGAAAGATGTGCCATGGGAAGAAAGCAGAAGGAATTCATTCCATCACTAGTTTCCCAGGTCTCTTCCATCACAAGGAATTAATTTAACCACTAAACAAAAGCATATTCACACAGGCATTTAAATGACAAAATGAGAGCAAAGAGCAGGTCCTTGTTGTCTCCCACAGTAGTGCTAGTGATTAGGGAAATACACATTAGCTTCTGGCGAAGCATTTCCTGCTCCCACTGTTCCCATGTGCCTTTTCTTAATGTGCTCATGCTGCTTGCATATGGAAGCTGTAATGAGAACATGATGTCGGTCAGTGTGTCCTCTCTTGCGCTGCTAAAGGGGAATCAGCTTTTCTCGTCCAGCTATTTGTCGATTCAGATGTGTATGCTCTGCTCCTGGAAGCAGAGCTTGGGTTGTGCCAGTGGCGAAGCTCTGTCAATGCACATCTGCACCACAGCATATGCTGGGGGCTTTGGGGGTGGCTCACATCAACGGGCAGGAGTCTGCTGCTGAGTCTCTTCTCAGCCTCTACTTGTCAATTGGCTCAGCATTAAAAAAGACATCTTCAATTTGCATCACCCCAAAATGCATCAAGCCAGCATCTTCTCCAGTGTGTTACCTCCAGGGATTGTAAGGAACATAGCCCATAACCTCGCAGACCCACAACTGCTTCATTTTCCAAGTCAGCACAACTGACTGCAGCCACAAATCATGCAAAGTTTTGTTAAACAGGGAGGAAAGCTGTATTGAGCTTGCCTGGCAAGCACAGGAGGAGCAACCATGGCTCAGGAGAAGTTTATTACCTCTCTCAGTGGTGCTAAGCTGGCCCTGCTCCTATTTACTGCAGAGGGACGTGAACAGCTATCATCTGCTCTGATGAGGCAGAACAGAAATACAGCAAACCCAGACATATTTAACAGCTGGGCAGTTACACAATTACCTGACAATGTAAAGGAGTAACCACCACCCTGCTGTCCCACCAAAACAAGCATTTGGCTGTCTGCCTTGACCATGGTCCAGCCCTTAAGGAGCACAGCACAGCCATTGCTCATACTCAGCCTCCACAGGCAGCTGGGGCTAATTTCATGGATCCTAATTTCATGGGGTGAGCCCAGATTTGAGCAGGTGACCCAGAGTCCCCCTGCAAGCTACATCTCAGGAGTGGAGGTGGGAACAAGGCATCAAGGCATCAAGGCATCAAGGCATCACTATCTTCCAGAGGCAATGCGGTGAATGTGGTCATCTCCAGAAAATGCTGCAAAGCATTTTCAGGGCTCTTTGAAAAGCCTCCCACAACAGTAGAACATCAAACCAACGAGGAAAAACACTGCAAAACTTGGTACAGCACAACGTCCAAGGGTAGGAGAGCGAAGAAACCTTCCCCATCAGGTATTCCTGACATGGTTTTTACTCTCTGTCCCCTTCTCCCTCTGTGAAGTGGCAGGAATGCCATAAATCCATATGGACTTAGCTGCCACCATTGCTGCTACATGAGGGTGTTATACGCTGCCCATTGGGAGTCTGGAGGACCAGTATCTCCTAGCAGGTATCTCAGTCCCTTACTCCTCATTTGGCCTCCTGCAGGTTCCCTTATCTGCTTGCAGAGTTGTGATGGACATCATGTCCCTGCAAAAGCCAGGCAGCTATGGTGCAAGTGCTTGGCCTGCCTCTGGTTTCATGGAGATGGCTTTATTTGAACAAGGACCACAGGACTCAGCTAGGGCCTGCTCACAACCCCTGGAAAACTGTCACAGCTCTCATGAAATATGGGCACATCACCCCCATGGCTACTAATTAAGCCAGCTAAATTTAGGGCAGGGGCTGAAAGCAGCCCTGGATCCTGCTGGTGAGGCAGGAGGAGGGAAGCACTTCTCCACTGCATGAGGTGTACAGCGATGCTCTGCTTGCACGCAGTGTGTGTGTGTGTGCAAACTCACGTCAGGGCTGCAAACCTCTGAGCTACTTCTGAAGTCTCAGGCGAATGCCCCATGAGCAGGTTATCCTGTACCCAGCACTCTTGCAGAGCTCTGGCACAGCCCTCCAGTTGCTTGTCAGTGCTGGTGAGCAACCTTGCAAGTGGAAAGCCTGATCATCCATCTCCTGCTACCTCCCAGGCTGCAGCCACAACATCCTTGAGCAGTTACCAAGGGGGACAGCCTTCAGAAATGGGTGGCCACAGCCAAACCACCCACCCAAAGTCAGTCAGCAGTGGTGTTAGCTCCCAGGGGACCAGGACCTGGTGGGGAGGGCAGAGTCATGCAAAAGGAGGTGCTGCTGAGCTGGGCATCCCTCTGCATCCCTTCTTTTGAGCTCCTGGGTCTGATCCAGGCTCTGTGTCAGGGACAGTGCTGGCCATAGCCCACCTTGGGTACCATTGGTGACATGTTCTGGTGGTAAATACAGGGTTTCCCAGACATGCACCGCTGTTAGTCAGGTTTTCACCCTTCCTCAGTGCCTGACACTGGCTGAAGCAGAACCCAGGTTCCATGTATATCTGTGTTTTGAACTGTGTAGTGCTGGAGATGAAATCACTGATGGCTGCACCCCTGGGGTCTACTCCTGACTCCAAATGGTCTTTAGATGTTCACGGTTTGAGAGGTGCTTGTAAAAATCACCATATACAGAAAACAGTGACTTCTGTCACCAAACTGAACAAACATTTCCCTGTTCTGTGTTATCTTCTTTTCACAGGCATCCAGCAGCAACATTCTACAAGCACATATTTAGATAGCTTCTTCTCACTGCTCGCTCCAGCCAGTTCAATCTATTATAGCGTTGTACAATCAGTTATGGTTGATTTACATTTAACACTGTAAACATAAAAAATACTCCTGACACTGGGTTGAGAGGCAGAAAATACATGGTGAAGTTGGTGGGGTTTTCTTAGGTTGTTTTGACCTAAAGCCAAATTAGCCTCTAGGCAGTGAGCTAGGAAAAACAAGTTTCTAATCCAGAAAAGCTCTCTGGTCTCTATTAAGCAGTAAATTGCTGTGTTTTATTCACCAGGGGGAGGGCAGAGGGTCTTCCACTCATCCTTTCAAGATTATTATTATTATTACTTAAAATGTCTTCAGAAGTCTGGTTTTGAGTCTAACCCACACTAAAAAAGAGCTGGGGGAAAGCTTTGGTGAGCTAACAGAAGATTAATTTCAAACTTAAAAAACCTCTTCATGGGAAGTTCAGCCGGAAATAGCGTAAAAACAAACCTGGAGCCTGGGGAGGAAGAAGGAGAAGAAGAAATCGTATCCTTCTTCTTCCAAAAGCTGACCTCTGCTGCTGCAGTTACCATCAATGAAGAGTCCTTCTTTGTGACCCCCTTAGCTGGGACCATGTGCAAATCCCAAGCCTGTGTGCATTTATTAGCACACTCAGGTCTTTAAGGGTTAAAAGGCTCATTTAAGGGTTAAAAGGCATTTATGATGAGAAAAAAAATTAAGCAAAATGAGACTCCAAGAGAGCAACAGCTTTCTTATAGATGCCTATACCCAGTATAGAAAACTAACAAGAATAAGCCACCATACAACTGTCTTAGAAGACCAGACTTTTCCTTTTGTTTTCCCATTTTTTTAATAAAGATGGATGAAAAGCAATAGAAATCTCCAATAAGATACTTGTGGATACCAGCTTATGTTGGTAGCACGATGTAGATTCCTATGATGTTGTTTCAAGATGATCAAGTGTTTAAAATAGAGGCTATAAAATAACCATGTCTAAAATTCCTATAGAAATCTGCATGCTCCAAAATAAGCTAAAGAAAACAATGCAGTTAAGTAACAAATCAAAGTGCTGTGAAGTTCTCATGTCTCTCCAGATGATCTACTGAATCCAGCTTTAAAAAGGGCTTTGTTCCCCTGGTGTCTTAAAATGACAGTTTAAGGATACACCTGTAACAGCAGCACACTCTGAAAGTCACTGCATGATTCTTGTAGCTAACGAAATGAAGGTTACTTTGGTACAATATTAAAGCAGCCAGTGTTAATGGATTACAGGTTTTGTAAGCAATCCTGCTGCAGAGGCATCCAAAGAACTGCAGGAATGCCGTGGTGTTCCCCGGCATGGACCTGCAGTCTCGGGCTAGGACTTCTCAGGAGGTGAGAGATCATTCAGATTACGGCCTTATTTGGTTTGCTCTTGCAATGGAGAGCTAAAAACACTGCAAAAAGCAAGCAGAGACAGTGGCTGAGGCTATAAGTGTATCTCTTAGCTCAAGCATACAGGCGCCATGTCACACCACAGGGTAACATGGAACTGTTGGGACAAGTCCAGAGGAGGGCCACGAGGACGATCAGGGGACTGGAGCATCTCCCATACAAAGACAGGTTGAGAAAGTTAGGACTTTTTAGCCTGGAGAAGAGAAGGCTGCGTGGAGACCTCATAGCAGCCTTCCAGTATCTGAAGAGGGCCTATAGGGACAATGGGGATGGAATACTCATTAGGGACTGTAATGATAGGACAAGGGGTAACGGGTTAAAACTTAAACAGGGGAGGTTTAGATTGGATATAAGGAAGAAATTCTTTACTGCTAGGTTGGTGAGGCACTGGAATGGGTTGCCCAAGGAAGTTGTGAGTGCTCCATCCCTGGCTGTGTTCAGGGCCAGGTTGGACGAAGCCTTGGGAGGCATGGCTTAGTGTGGAGTGTCCCTGCTTATGGCAGGGAAGTTGGAACTAGATTATCTTAAGGTCCTTTCCAGCCCTAACAGTTCTGTGATTCTGTGATTCTATTCTATGACTGCCTCTGTATGTACGTACTAAGAACTTGTAGAATTTTTAGCTTAGAGCAAGGCCTAGGCTCTTTCCAGACTGCTCTGCTCTTTTCCAGCCCACCAGCAGAGGGAATAAAATACTGTGTTTTATCTAATATATTTCTCTCCAACAAAGACTTAATAGTATATATACTACTGTGAAGTATTAGGGCAAAAGTTGAAATATGGGACTCATGTTGGAACTGGAGAAGGCATTTTGAGTCAGGTCATTCTGCTTGACTTCAGACCCTTACATTCCAGCTGCCTGTAGTTGAGGTGTAAGCTGGTAGATCAGCAGGTAAACTCACACGCACACACACCCATCTTTTCAAGGACAGATACGAGCTTTTGAGCTATTTTCTAGTCTCCTTTGTAGACAGTGGAGATAACGGGTTCTTTAGCATATGATTCACTTAGACCAAGGTGGGTGTTGAAGATGGGTGTCGTGGTTGAGACCCAGCCAGTAACTGAGCACTACAAAGCTGCTCACTCACCCCTTTCCCTGGGTGGAATGGGGAAGGGAATCAAAAAAATGTAAAACCCCTGGGTGGAGAAAAGAGCAGTTTAATAACTAAAGTACGATATAATACTACTAATAACAATAATAATGATAAGGGAAACAACAAGGGGAAACTAAAAGGGGAAAGGAAGAACAAAGAATAACCAGCAAAGATGCCCAATACAATTGCTCAGCACCTGCAGACCAATACCCTGCCCAACCCAAGCAGCAATCTGTCTCTTCTGGGTAGTTGCCCCCAGTTTCTATCCCAGTATGATGTGGAATATGGAATATCCCTTTGGCTGGTCAGGGTCAGATGTCCTGTCTCTGCTTCCTCCTGTCTCAAAGGTCAATGAATTCAACCCTAGAATTGTCCATTTCAATGGCTTAATTCTAAAAAGAGTCTGGCTAAATAGCTTGCGCATAAGTTTTTACACTTGGACACCTGTATTGTGCATTTGTGCATCTTACCCATGACTTTAGACCAAGATACATGTGGATCCAAACCCAGTTCAGGGTTTTGGGTGATGTGCACAAGTTATTTTGATGCATATAATGCATTCCATTTCAGTGCTTGGAGCTTGCAAAGGCAAAGTGCTCTAGAAATTTCAGCTAGCAATGATTTCTTTGTGATCTGTTAGTGCCCTGTACTTACATTCTAGGTATTTACAGCAAAAGTCAGTTCTGAACACTTCATTTTGTTTTCAGTCTTTCCATTGTTGGGCTGGGTAGAGGGTTTTTTCAGTTGCTTTTTTTGGACTGGGAGTGAGTAGCTTTTCTCTAGGGACATTTTACTTAGTTCTGACTTCCAGTCTTTTTGTATTCTAATGCAAACGCTTTCCCACAGAAGCAGTACCAAGTGTCAGTTTTTTGTTGTGGTGAAAGCCTGTGTGTTGGGAGCTAGCCAGAAATACTGCTATTCAGTTTAGGTGCTCTTTAACTTATAAGTAGACTTTTCAGAATGAAGAAATTAGTAGATGAAGTCTCAGTTCATATATGGATGTCAACAGCAAACTAACCAATTTCCTGAGCACTTTATTCAGCATCTTTGTGTGGGTAAAAAGAGTTTGTGTGTGTGAAATAGCAAAAGCTCCCCATTTTTCCAGTGTGTTCTGTCTTGTTCAACAGTCAGGTTCTGTCCTGTCTGACAGAGAAGCAGGAGACATACGGCAATTAATAGATTGTTGTGGGGTCGTCTGTTATCTGTGTGGTGGAGCCTGGTGTAACTTTCCTGGGAAGACTCCAGATTCTTTATCTGCTGGAGCAGTGAGGTACAGTGAGTGTAGTGATAACCACATGACTTCTCACTTTCTCTGCTTGGGTGTTTCCGTGAAAGGTTATGGATCTGTTATGAGTCTCTTTGAAGCAGTAAAAATGCTAAGGAAGTTAGTAGAATCTGCATTCATCAGTATCGTAACCTGCTGAGACAGGTGTTAGTCTTTTGCTTAACATCAAAACCAATTTACCAGTTTTTAAAAATATCTTTCTTAGGCATCAGAGTTACATATAAAGTTGGGACTGATAGTTTTTACTTAAAACTTGGCAGAGCAGCAGGCAGCTAAGATATCTGTCTTCTAATGCAAAGATCAAAACTAAGTATTTTTTCTTCAACCAATAGAACAAAAAAGTTGGACCTGAGGTGAAATTGCAAGACTTGCAGTCTCCAGAAGCTCCAGCCTCTTACATAGACTGCTCTTCTACAGGTGAGGACACAGAATAAGGCATGTGACAAGAAAATTGTGGAAATCTGAGAAGTTTCAAGGACAAATCTAAGGTGATTCGGAAAGAGAATCTTTGAAGTCAGAATCTAAAAATGTATAGGACATAGAAAAGATGCACATGAGGTAGAAGAGAACATGGTAACATGGGATGGATAGGATATATCAGAAGAGAAGAAATAAGTGGTTCCTGAGATGGGAAGGAAAGAAGGGTTTGAAGGAGAGTAGATGGTTGATGTATAAGACATTGAAGAGAATTAAGATAAGATGAAGTGGGTTCCTCTCTGCAAGCCAGCAAATGTCTTTTTATGTCTGGAATTACCGCCACCTCACTAACCCAAATTAAAAAAACACCAGCCAACCAACCACCACCACCAACAAAAAAAACCCCACAAAACCCCAACAAACCAAACCAGTCTGCTACCTAGTTCACTTGTCTCTACTTCTTCATTCTTCTGCAGAGGTTAGATACAGTGCAGACTTAGGTGATGCCAGCATGCAGCACATGCAGGAGGTTTTGTATATGCAGAGCTATTGGGATTGTCTGGTGCAATGCAGGTTCAAACTCTTTTGTTGGTGTTTTTTTCTGGGTTTTTTTTTTGGTTTTTTTTATGTCTTTTGTCTTTCTCACCTTGGAAACTAGAGAAGCTCCAGTCTCGTCTATTGTCTCCATTTACATACTGACTTTACATGCAACATGTTATGCTGGTGGTGTTCCTTTTATCACTAGGTGTGTCAGGAGTACCGATGAGTTCTGAAGTGCAAAAGCCTTTTGATGACACTTCAATGCTCCCTGAGGTAAAAATTTAGTCTGCAACTTTTTTTTCCTCTCAGTATTATATGCATCTTAAAAGCCCCAGAGAGCTGTTTTATTAACATCCTGTAACTTAAGGTGGTTACGACACTGCAGCAGGTTGTAAGAGCTCTCCTTTAGCGGTTCCCCATAAACTGTTTCTGCCCTCCAGACAGAGGAATGGACTCATGAGCCTTTATAACACGAGAAGTTGACTTATTGGTGGACTGCTGATTCATTCTTTCTGGGAAAGATTTGTGACTGCTTTTGTTTTGTTATCTGTTTTTGAGGGTGGGAGGAAATATTAAGGTAATTACTTGGAAAAAGCCAAGCACTTTGATACAGATGCTTTGTCTAGTGCTCTCACTTTGAGATGGACACAGGTGGGGATATGGGCTTCTACACTCTTTCTTTGCTGTGTTAAATTAACAAATAGAATGGGGAGCAAAACCTCCTCGTTCAGAGACTATGGATAGGATGCCAGGAAAATGTGGCTGGATAAGTACACTGGAGGGCTTTTGAGAATCACAGCAGAATTGAAACACTTCAGAATCATACTCTCTTCTAATCAAGAGAGAATGGGAAATAATGGCATAGGAAGTTGTAGTTATGGTCTAATTCTAAAGCCAGAATCTTTCATGCTGCAAATTCAGAACTGAAGTGAATGGAAATGACCTGACAAGTCCTCCTGTTATTAGTGAGGCTACAATTCATTTCAATAGCCTGCTCAAGAAAGGGTATCCTTAAACTAAATGGAAATGCAGATACTTCCAGAAGTGACCCTTTCACAGGATTCAAAGGAAAATTGAAATTTATTACTTTCTTTTAGGCAAGAATAGGTGCCTTTCCCACCAGAAGTGAGCAGTTTACTGAGGGAAGTTGTCCACCTGAAATTCTAGAATATCTTGCTGCAGAGAAACAGAAAGAACTGTCAGTTTTGCTGCTGGAACTGAAAGAAGCCCAAGAAGAAATAGATTTTCTGAAAAGGCAGCTCAAGGGCCCAAATGATCTAACTTGTACAGGTAACCGAACAGGAAAAGCAGCTGACCAGCTGGAAGGTAATCCCCAGACACAGTTTCTTGAGAGGGAAGAACAAATGGCTTCAGATACACAAAATGAGTTTGGCAGTTGCTCATTACTGAGAGAAAGAGAAATTGGTGTGCTTCAGGAAAACCAAATTGGTCTTCAAGAAGTGCCCCAGAGGAGTACTGTCCCCTGCAGAGAGGAGAATGAGGCAATGCAAGATTCTGCAGCAGATCCAGAGCCTGTTATCTCTCAATCTGAAGAACTGTTCAGGTTGCAAAGACAAATTAGTGAACTGCAAATAATTCTGCAGAAATCAGAAGAATCCTATGAGAAAGATCGAGGAGAAAAAGATGCAGAAATAAGTAGGCTAAAGCAGTTGACTGAGGAATACAGAAAAAAAATAGAAGAGTCTGACAGTGCATTTTGTGTTTTGACTGAAGAACGAGATCAGCTCCTGTGTCAGATGAAGGAGCTTTCTACCATAACAGAACTAAAAGAGCAAGTGAGGAATCTTGAGGACAATCTAGCTCTTTCAGAAAAGCAGAAGTTGTCGGACAGTCAAAACAGTCTTCTCAGAGAACAAATCCAGAGCCTTAGAAATGAATTTAAATCCAAGGAGATAAAAATTGAAGCTTTGCAAAATGACTTGGATGAAGCACAACTTCAGCTTTCTGACCAGGACATGCAACTAGAAGATCTGAGAAGCCAGATTGAGAGGAAGGGATTTGAAGTACTTGATCTAGAGCAGCTTTTGAGGAAGAGTTCAGCTGAGATAAAAGAACTTTACAAAAACTTAGCCTCAAAGGGGCAAGAAGCAGCAAGCCTGGAACAGCTTGTTGCTGAACACACCAGGTCTATAGAGAACCTGCAAAAAGCCTTGCTGGAGAAAGACCAACAGATGATGGAGATCAGTGTTAGCATGTCTGAGAAAATGGTTCTGCTGAATGAAGAGAAATTTTCTCTAGCAAATGGGCTGAAGAGTCTGAAAGAGCAAACGAGTCTATTACTAAAGCATCAGGAAGAAAAAGACCAAAACGTAGAAGCAAAAGATACATATCTGATTTGTGGGACATCTGAGCACCAGTATGAGACAAAGGTGTGTAAAGACACTGAGTTGTTAGTAAATAAAGTTGATCTTCTGAAAAAAGAAAACGAGCAAGTAAAGCGGAAGCTGCAAGCAACACTTGGTAACCGGAAGGAGCTTCTGAAGAAGCTGGAGAATGAATTAGTACAGTTACAAAGAGAACATGAATCAGAACCCTCAGTGGCTCAAGCAGTTGAAGGGGGAGAAAGTTCAACAAGCATGATAACCAGAGAAGTGAATCTTGGAAGCCAGCCCAGTGAAGAGTATCTAATTCAGCTGCTTTCTGAAAAGGAATCTGAGCTGCAGAGCATCCGGAAGGACCTGCAAGATAAAGAAACAACTGAAGCACAATTACGGGCAATGATTGAGGAGATGAGACAAAGCTTGCAAGGTAGGACAGATATTGTTCCAATTAAAGATGGAATCATGGGGAGTCACACAATAGCTGACAAAGCTGTTGAAACCAATGAAAGCCCAAAAGGTAATGGAGAAAATGAAAAAAATACTTCCAAAGTTATAAATCTTAATAAAACCCAAAATTCTGCTCTGAAAGAGAGAATTTCAGCTCTTGAACAAGAAAAAGAACAACTTCAAAAAAAACTTCAGGAAGCTCTGGCATCTCGGAAAGACACTATAAAAAAAGCTCAAGAAAAAGACAGGCATCACAGGGAACAGCTGAAACAGCAGAAAGACGATTACAACATCCTACAAGAACAATTTGATAAGCAAAGCAAAGAGAAGGAAAGCATCCAAACTCAGCTCAGACAACTCCAAGAACAGAAAGGATCAAGAGAGGCTATTCTTTTAAATCCAGGAGGGCTGGAGTCTTCATGCACAGAAACAGAAAATACAACAAATAACAAGCTTGTACAAGTTGCAGGTGTTTCTGGGGAAGAGGAAAAACTTGAAAAATTGTGGATGAAGAAGGAAGAATTGGAATATAATCTTAGCCATATGCAAAGTGAACTTGCTTGCAAATCAGAATTAGTCTTTCATTTGCAAGAGCACACAGCACAGTTGTTTCTGGAGATAGAAAGGCTGAAGAGAATCTCTGACCAAGCTGAGGCTAAAGCAGCAAATCTCCAGGCAGAACTGGAGGAGAGTCGAGCAAAAATTTCTAGAGAGGGCAGTCTGGAAGACCTGAAAACACTTACACACCAAAAGGATGAAGAAATCGAATTTCTTAACTTGCAATTAAGGGAGAAAAGTGAGGCTCTCAGTCATGTGCAGGCACAGTTGTTGGAAAAAGAGGATTCAGTCAAGAGACTATGTAGTCAGTTGGAAACCCAATCTCAGGTACATGAGGAACAAAGCAAGCGACTGCAAAGAGAGTTACTTGAAATTCAGGATAAGCAAGATGCCAGTGCAGAAGCAGCTAAACAGAAGAATCAAATGCAGAAGAAGTTGCAAGCTGCACTTATCTCTAGAAAAGAGGCACTAAAGGAGAGCAGATCTCTAAAAGAGGAGCTGGCTAATGCAAAAACTACTATTGAAAATCTTTGTGTGAAGTTGACAAATATGGAAAGCCAAATATGTGGCCATGTTAAAGAAAGAGATACTTTGACAGAAAAGTTAGCTGGCCTCACTGAACAGCAAGAGAAACTTATTGCACAAGTTGATAAAGTACGTACAGAAAATCAGAATCTTGATGAATGCTGTAAAAACCTGACATGTACTCTGGATAAAGTTGTTCTAGAGAAAGAGAAGCTGGAGAAGGAGATGGGATCTTTGAAATGCTCTCAAGCTGCTGAGAATTCTGAGTGGCATGAGAAATACAGGGAGCTTCAGAAAGAATATGAAACTCTCCTGCAGTCCTATGAGAATGTGAGTAATGAGGCTGAGCGGATTCATCGTGTTTTGGAAACTGTTAGGCAAGAAAAACAGGAAATTTTCATTAAGTTGAAAAGTGTTGAAGCAAAAAAAGAAGAAACAGATAAGCAACTGCAGGAAGCTGGACAGGAAATTGATGGAATGAAGGAGAAAATGAGGAAATTTGCAAAATCAAAGCAGCAAAAGATCCTGGAACTAGAGGAGGAGAATGAGAAGCTTAGAGCAGAGATGCATTTTACAGATGGAGAGCCACAGAGAACTGTAGATGTCATTACAAATTCTAATCTGAAAGAAGATCTGGAGAGCTCTAGGAGGGATTACCAGTCTCTTTCTACTCAGCTTGAGACAGTAATGGCTGAAAAGAAGTTTCTTAATCAAGAAATCACAGACTTAAAGCATCACTTGGAGTTAGCAGAAGCTAAGCTGAAGGAAAGCAGAGAACTGGTAGACAAGTATGTTTCTCAGAAGACAATAGAGGAAGAAACAAATGAGGCAGTTGTCAAAGCCCCACCAATGGACAGGAGTGAAAATCAAGTGGACATAAATTTTAGACCAGAGTCTTCTACTGCAGAGCTGGAACAAAATGCATTTGGAAGTAGTAGTCCTTGTGAAGATCTTGATACCTACATACAGCAGGTAGCTGAGCTCACAAAGCGAATCACGGAACTAGAAGATAATAGGAAGGCTTCAGAGCAACAGCTGGATGACATGCACATGTGTGCTGAGACTTTAGCAGATGAGAAAAGGGCTTTAGAGACCCAAATGGAAGAGAAAGTCCATGAATTGAATGCTCTTCAGGACACAGTTGCAAAGATGGAACAAACAGTCCAAAAAACCGAAGAGAATCTCATCAAGATGACAGAATTGAAAGACACACTAGAGGCTGAGAAGGATGATTTGGAAGAAAGGCTCATGCATCAGCTGGCAGAACTTAATGGGAGTATTGGAAACTATCAGCAGGATGCAAAAGACTTGCAGATCAAAAATGCGCAACTGCATCATGAGCTTCAGGGTTTGCAGAGAATGATGCATGAACTGGAGGAGGAGAAATGTCAGATGGCAAAGGAGAGCAATAAAGCAAGTTCAGAAAAGCAAAAGGAGTTTGTAGAAAAGCTAAAATGCAGTTGGAGGGGAGACAGCAGCATGTATGTAAGGGAGCTTCAGGAACTGCTGAAACAGAAACAGCAGGAGATTAAGCAGCTGCAGAAGGACTGTATTAAAAGCCAAGAGAAGAACAGTAGTTTAGAAAGAACTGTTAAAGCTCTGCAATTTCTGCAGAGTGAGTCTCAGAAAGAGATAGAAGCAGCCAAAGAGACTTTAGCTAAAGCAGTTGAAGACACCAAGAAAGCCCAGGCAGAACTTGCTCTCTGCAGAGTAATACTGGATGACACCCAGAGTGAGGCAGCAAGGGTTCTAGCAGAGAGTGCCAAAGTGAAAGAAGAGTTGCAGGCAAACAAGGAGAATACTAAAAATCAAATGAGGAAAAAAAATGAAGACTTCGAGAGAAGACTGGAGCTGGAAAAAGACAACCACTCAAAGGAAGTTAAAAGCATGGAAGAAAAGCTGGCAGCTTTGCATAGGGAGAAAAACTACCTGGAAATGACTGTTGGTGATCTTCAAAACTCCTTGGAGACAAAGGATCAAGAAGCCAAGCAGCTGGAAGGCAACCTAAACAAAACACTAGCCCAGCTTGCAGCCTTCACCAGGAGCATGTCTTCCCTTCAGGATGATAGGGATAGAATAATAAATGAATCAAAAACATGGGAGAAGAAATTGACTGAAACAATTCAAAAGAAAGAGGAAGAAATACGTTTGAAAGAGGAAATCTGTGTTGCTCTAAAGGACCAAATGAAGCAGATGACCTTACATGTGGAAGAACTTCAGACTCATATATCCAGGTAAAGAAAGTGATAATTATTCAGCTAGTAGTCTTGTATTTCCTTTTGACAAGGCAGCAACCACAGGTGAGGTGGGAATACCCTTTCCTTTTGCTGTATACCAGAAAGAATCTGGAGTATGTAAATATGCTAAAAGTGACACATGATTGGCAAAACTAATGAATGCCTAAGATGGTGAGCAGAATTAATCTTCCTGCTAAAGCCATAAACATAAAGCTTATCTCCTGAATCACTTATGTTTGGATGGAAAAGAGGTTTGGAGTTATGTTGTAGGGAGTTACTATGTATTTGTTGTCTGCACAAGGATAAAAGGAGTTATCCTTTATGTTAAGTCTGTTCTCTATGACAAGCAGCAGCCATCCAAATACCATCTAGAGTCTTTATTAATCTCAAATTGGAAATAGATTCTTTTGTGTAGAGTTGTTGCATTCAGAGGTTAAACTTGGCAAGTCAAAAGAGCACTGGGATACATAATTACAGTTTAATCCCAAAGCAGATTTTGAGGGGAAAATGTGCATCTGGGAATTACCAAACCTCAAACACTAAACTGTTGAGTAAAATTGTTCTATAAAGTCTGTGATCAAAATACTATATGTTTGCATGCTGGACCATGAAATGAACATGAAGCATATGACAACAGTGATTTCGTTGAAATTTGTTTATTTATTAGCTGCAGTGGAAGACAGAAAATAATTTTAATGAGAAGGAGGTGGTAACATTCAGTGCTTAACCTTCGCCATTTCTCCAATGTTGACATAAATCATAGAATCATAGAATCATAGAATCGTTAGGGTTGGAAAGGACCTTAAGATCATCCAGTTCCAACTCCCCTGCCATAAG
>JBCJKH010044677.1:16852-29924 GCA_039877255.1 Loriculus beryllinus
TGAGCACCCAGTTTAGGGGGCTCAGATTTTTGCCTCGGCCCTTGTTCATCCCAGCCTCCCCCCTGCGTGCGCACTCACTGCTGTCCCCGGCTGTCCTGGGGCAGTGCTGCCTGCTGGCACCCTCAGAACTGTCCCCCCTGTGCTGTCACAGATGCCAGAGTGCATCACAGGCCCACCTGCCAGCCAAGCCTTCACTCCCAGCCCAGTTCAGTGACTCACGGCTGCCTTGATGGACTGGTTAGAGCTTGGGTCCAATTAACTTTGTTCAGAGGAGCCTGCACAGTGCTATAGTTCGCAATTAATAAATTCTGCTTGCAAATGGAAATCCCATAATCATAGAATATCCCAAGTTGAAAGTTATCCACAAGGACCATTGAGTCCAATCCCTGACTTCACACTGGGACACTCTGAAGTTAAATTATATATCAGTGGTTTTTAACCACTGAGTGTATCTTTCTTCCAGAGATGATACTGTGTTTAACCACACAGTGTTTCTTCTCATCCAAAAGATTATACTGTCCTAAACCACAGAGTGTGTGTTTCTAAGTCACAGTATCTCAAACCCTTTGTTTCATTTCCATAGTAACTTAGCCCCAGCCCCAATATTGCAAAGTCTCAATATTGCAAAGCCTTAATGTTACAAGGCCTTAATATTGCAAAGCCAACCCCAATATGCAAAAATACCGCCATTTCTCTCAGTCATCACAGGCTGCTATCTAAAGCCATTGAGAGAACACTGCCACTCTTGGCAGAGGTCCACTGAATGGAGTTGTTCTTTTCCTTGCAGTGTCCTGCATTCTGTTCTTTATTTCTCTCCTATATGAGATGGTCATCTGTCCTCATCTATGAACTCTGCAAACACAGGTCTCTGTAGGAAGCCTGCTTTCAGTGCCCGTAAAAGAGCTGTGTTGTAAGCCAATATTGCAGCTCCTCAGCTGTGCCTCATAGGACATGCCCGCTAGTCCTTTCACCATCTTTCTTGCTCTCCCTTGGACACATTGTAATATCCTTAGTGCCTTCTCCTCTTCCGAAGCCCAAAACTGCTCACAGTACACGGGGCAAGGCTGCATCACTGCTGAGTACAGTGGGTTAGTCCCTTACGTTGGCTGGCCAGCCATACTGTGCCTAATGCACCCCAGGAGGTGGCTGTCCTCCAGGACATCTTGCTGACTCCTATGGAGGTACCATCAAGCACAGCCTCCAGAGCCCCTTCCATAGGCCACACCCTCACAGACACCGTGTTTGTTAATAAACACAAGAGGTTTATTGGCATCTTTGCACACAGGAAAGCTCTCAGAGGAAATGGACTCTCACTTGAAGAGAGAGGGAGGTCACTGTCCAGGTAGCAACAGGAGTCTCTTGCCAGGCTCCTTTCCAACGTCCTCTTCAGCTGCATCAGGTCCCACTCCCCAGAGTGTACTTTTGCTGTGGAGGAAAGGTGCTAACCCACTGCCGGTAGAGCAGCATGCTCTTCTCTGTGCCCAGTGTGCTCAGTTCTGCAGCACCAGCTCCCCAGAGAAGGTCCAGAATGGGTAGATTCTCTGTCCAGACCCCAGTGAACTCATGAAGGCACATCAGGGGTGCCTCTCGCTTGGCCCCTGCACAGCTGGAGCTGCCAGAAAGAATTTCTGGGTCCATGTGACATGCTATTCTGGACATAGCCAGAGAGAGAAGAAAGCAGCGAGAAAGTCATCTTTGTCAACACTGTAGTTGTCACAAGCTGCTATCTGAAAACCACTGAGAGAATACTCCACTCTGGGCCAAAGTCCACTGCACAGGGTTGTTTCTTTCCTTGCAGTGTTGAGGCTGCACTCAATTCCACTGTCCATGTCAGCAACAAAGATGTTGAACAAGCCCGGTCCCAACACCGATCCCTGAGGGACACCACTCGTTACTGGCCTCCAACTGGACACTGAGCCATTGACCACAACTCTTTGTGTGCGGCCGTCCAGCCAGTTCTTTATCCACCGAGTGCTCCGCCTATCAAACTGATGTCTCTGCAATTTAGAGACAAGGATGTCGTGTGGGACAGTGTCAAACGCTCTGCACAAGTCCATGTAGATGATGTCAACTGCTCTACCCCTGTCCATCAGTTCCATAGCCCCATTATAGAAGGCCACCAAATTGGTCAGGCAGGATTTCCCCTTAGTGAAGCCATGCTGGCTGTCACCAAGCACCTCATTGGTTTTCATATGCCTTAGCATGCCTTCCAGGAGAATCTGCTCCAGGGTTTTGCCAGGCACAGAGGTGAGACTGACTGGGCTGTAGTTCCATGAGTCATCCATTTTCCCCTTCTTGAAAATGGGGGTTATATTTCCCCTTTTCCAGTCATTGGGAACTTCACCTGTCTGCCATGATTTTTCAAATATGATGGCCAGTGGCTTAGCAACTTTATTCGCCAGCTCCTTCAGGACCCTCGGATGGATTTCATCATGTCCCATGGACTTGTGCACGTTGAGGTTCATAAAATGATCTCGAACCAGATCCTCTCCTACAGTGGTCCCAAGGTCTTCCTTCTCACAGTCCCTGCATCTGCTTTCCAAGACTTGGGTGGTGCACTCAGAGCCTTTGCTGGTGAAGACCGAGGCAAAGAAGTCATTAAGAACCTCAGCCTTCTCCAAATCCTGCGTATCCAGTTTATCTGATAGTTTCTGGAGGGGGCCTACGTTGTCCCTAGTCTGTCTTTTATTCGCAATGTACCCATAGAATCCCTTCTTGTTGTCTTTAATATCCCTAGGTAAGTTTAATTCTGACTGGGCCTTAGCTTTCCTCACCTGGTCCCTAGCTTCCCAGACAACCTCCCTGTATTCTTCCCAGACCGTCTGTCCTTGCTTCCATCTTTTATAAGCCTCCTTTTTTCCTTCGAAGTTTCCTCAGCAGCAACTTATTCATCCAAGGAGGTCTCCTGGCCCCACTGCTGCACTTCCTTGTAGTTGGGATGCAACACTCCTGAGCTTGTAGCCGGTGATCCTTGAATATCATCCAGCAGTCTTGGGCCTCCTTGCTCTCTAGGGGTATATCCCATGGAACCTCATGGAACCCATGGAACCTCAGCAGGTTCCTAAAGGGGCCGAAGTCTGCTCTTTTGAAGTCCAGGGCAGTGAATTTGCTGCACGCTCTTCTCACTGTCCTGAGGATCTCAAATTCCACCATCTCATGATCGCTGCTTCCAAGGCTGCCCTGGTGTGTCACATTCCCAACAAGCCCTTCCCTGTTGGTGAGCACGAGGTCAAGCATGGCACCTGTCCTTGTCGGCTCCTCTATTACTTGCAGAAGGAAGTTGTCTTCCACACAATTGAGGAACCTCCTGGATCACTCGTGCTTTGCCATACTCTCTCTCCAGCAGATATCAGAGCAGTTGAATTCCCCCATGAGAACAGGGGCCTGCGAGTGTGAGGCTTTTCCTATCTCTGTGTAGAGTGCTTCATAAAGATTTATTTCACTGGACCACTTCTAAAACGTGTTCCCCTAGCACTACCCCTTTCAGACATTACTGCAGTCAGAACTGGGAAAGATGCCTTTGAGTTTCAAGTTGAGGGACAACAAATCACCTAGATGTTGCCAGCTTGCTTGCTTAAAGTAAAACTAGTTTTGTGGCTTTTTTAAATGAGTATAATAAATGAAAATTTACTGTGGTTTTGGATACTGAGATACTTTATTGATTTGCAACTTTCTCATCTCTGTTTGTAGGCTGGAATGGAACAAGAAAGACTGGGAGTCTGAATCCAGGAAGGAGATTCAGCATCATCAAAAAGCATGTGAAATGTTAGAAGAGGAAAAAAAGGAGCTTTTGACTCAGCTTGAAGGGTCTCAAAAACTGTACTGCAAGTCTCAAAATGAACAGCAAAAACTGGAGTCAGAAATCAGTAGCCTAAGAGATCAGCTTGCTGACTTACAGAGTTCTTTCACCAAATGTGAATCAGCCAGAGAAGAGCTGGGGACCATGGTCAAGCAACAGGAGACCAGTATCCAGAATTTCAAATTCACCTGTGAACAGCTTGAGGGTGATCTGCAAGCTTCCAAGGATCTAACCAATAAGCTACATGAAGAAATTAGTGCCAAAGATCAAAAGATCATTAGTTTGCTGTCTGCCAAGGAGAAAGCAGTTATGTCTGCTCGCTCTGAATTACAGCAGCTACATTCTGAAGAAATTAATGAGTTGGAGAATAGACTAATTAAGGAGGCAGAAGATAAAAAAATGCTGGAAAATGAAAAGAACAAATTTCTTGATAAGCTTGACTGTCTCACTGAAAAGATGAAAATAAGCAGAGAAGAAAGTAAGCAGCAGAAGGCACAACTGGACTCTTTCACTAAGTCCATGTTATCTTTACAAGATGACAGAGACCGCATTCTGAGAGACTACAGGCAACTTGAGGAACGTCATGTTACTATAATCTTGGAAAAAGACCAGCTAATTCAAGAGGCGGCTGCTGAAAACAATAAGCTTAAGGAAGAAATCAGAAGTTTTCATAGCCGGATGGATGACCTGAACTCTGAGAATGCCAAGCTGAATGCAGAATTGGTGAGGTATAGAGAAGACCTGAACCAAGTGATTTCAATAAAGGACTCCCAACAGAAACAGCTTCTTAGAACACAGCTTCAGCGGAGCCAGACTCTGGAAAAGGAGAAGTCAATCATGGAAATACAGCTAAAAGAGTCTGAGCATATTCAGGATGATCTCAGGAAGTGCATGGAAGCTTTAAGAGAGGATAAAGTCAGTATGTTGCAAGAGATTGAAACCCTTACGTCCTCTCTGTCTCAGGTGCAGAATGAGGTGACAGCATTACGTGAGGGTAGTGCTATCATGGAGTATCAAGTGCAACTGAAGGTCCGAGGGGAAGAGGTACAAGAGCTGAGTCATAAGCTTTCCCTCTCTCATAAAAGGATTACAGAACTTGAGGCAGAACTAGTATCTGTTCAAAGGGATGCAGCCAAGAAAGTGGGAGAGGCTGAGGACAGGCTTCAGAAGGAATTGAAGCACCTACATCATGATGCAGGGATAATGAGGAATGAAACAGAAACAGCAGAAGAGAGAGTAGCAGAATTGGCACAGGATTTGATAGAAATGGAACAGAAACTTCTTGTGGTCACAGATGAAAACAAAGATCTCAGAGCTCAAATTCAGTCTTTTGGCAAGTCCATGAGCTCTCTTCAGGATAGCTGGGACCAAGCCAATGAAGAACTTCATATTTTGAAACAGAAATACTCTGCAGATTTAGAGGAACAAAAGACTCTAGTGCAAAATCTTCAGAAAGAGGTGGTTGAGCTACAAGAGGAGCAACAATTCACTGCCAGGGACCGAGATACAGCAAGGTCTGAGCTGGCAGAACTTCAGAAAGCCACTGATGAAAGAGGCCTTTTGGCTGAGATTGGGAAACTTAATCAGAAGCTTTTCCATTTGTCTTCAGAACTGGAAAGCTCTTCCAGCCAAGTCAGATCTTTCTCCAAGGCTATGGCAAGCCTGCAGAATGAGCGAGACCATCTGCTGAATGAATTGAAAACACATAAGATTGAAGAAGTGAAGCAAAAAGCAGAAGGGAGCACTTCCACCGCTCTTTCAGAAGTGCAGAGTCTTAAGAAAGCACTGTCCTCCTTGCAGAATGACAGAGACAGAGTAGTAAGTCCTTGTTCTCACTTGCTCTTACTTAAAGCCCCATAGGAGATTTGGATCTTCAGATCTTAAAATTTAGCACACTTAGATTGCTTATTTGCAGTGTGAAACATAGATGTTTGTTTTCACAGAGTCACAAAATAATTGAGGTTGGAAGGGACTTCTGGAGATCTTCTATTCCACTGTCCTGCTCAAAAGAAGGTTAGCTGGAATAGGTTGCTCAAGACAGCATAGAGTCAGATTTTGAATATCTCCATTTGTGGACATTCTACAACTTTTCTGTGCACCAGTTTTTTCATGTATCTGGAAGTGGTTTCCAGAATTAGTTGCTACATCACCTTCCCAGGGATGGAGATGAGGCTCACCAGCCTGCAGTTCTTCAATTCCTCCTTCCTGCCATTTCTGTAGGTAGGGATGATATTTGCTTTCCTCCAGTCTTCAGGAACCTCTCCAAGTCACTGTGACCTTCCAGAGGGAACTGAGTTGCCTCACTGTGCCAGATTCTTTTTGTATGTGTATTTCTTAATGTATGTGTCATGGTTTAACCCCAGCTGGTACCTCAGCACCAGCAGCCATTCAACTCATCCCGGGGCTGGATGGCGAGGAGAATCACGAGAATGTAAAATGTGCAGGTTGAGATGAAAATAGCTTAATAACTAAAGTACAATATACTACTACTACTACTAGTGATGATAACGATAAGGGAAATAACAAGGGGAGAGAATATAAAACTAGAAAAGCAAAGAAAAAAAATTAACCGGCAGTGATGCACAATACAATTGCTCAGCACCTGCTGAGTGATACCCAGCCTGGCACAAGCAGTGATTGGTCCCTTCTGAGTAGCACCCCCTGGTTTCTACCCCGAGCATGACATGCTTTGGTATGGAATACCCCTTGGCCGAAACGAGGACAGGATGTTAAATCTCATTAACAATAGAATTCTTTGAAGATTTGGGGGTTGGTTTTGGTTTTTTTTTCTGAACAGTTTTTAGTAGAGTGCTGTAATCACTGATTCGATGTCTTGTTTCTCTGTCATCTGAATGTGACTTCTCTTTCTCCAGCTGCCACAGTGAGAAATACTCTTAAATACTTATAATCCTAGCTGCTTGCTCAGGTGTCACACTCTGATATTTCCCTTTAATTTTTTTTTTATATTTATCTTTAAAGGTAAGAGAGTTGAAGAATCTGCAGCAGCAATATATCCTGGTTGGGGTAGAATCAGCTGAAAATTCTCGCTTAAAAGCAAAACTGCAGGAATACCAGCAAGAGGCAGATAAACAGCACTGTCTCCAAGAACAGCTGAAGCAAGAAAGTATTTCCTACCAGCTGGAGATCCATCAGCTTAGGTGAGAGTTGTCTGATCACTGCCTCAGAGATGCAAATAAGCCATTTCTTTCACTCCAAGAGCAATTCTGGGCAGAAGGCAAAGAAAGCATTGAGAACCTTGGTTTGCCTGTGTCATCTGTCACTAAACCACTGTCCTGTTCAGGGTTGGGCACGTATTTGTATTTTCCTTGTTCAGCTTTTGCCTCAGTCTTAGGGTAAAGAATTACAGCCCAATGCATTGGAAGGAAATGCCTGTGAGAAATAGATCAATGGTCTTTTAATTTTTATTTCCTTCATCCAGTGGTGGCCAATATCATCTGTTTGAGAGGAAACTTGGGCTATTTCTTTTATTGGAGCTTATGTATATAATTACAAAACTCTCCATTCCAAGCTGATAATGAACACCATTTATTATCCCACTGATACCATTGATAAGAAAATGGTCATTTTTTATGACTATTTTATGTTTTCTATTTTTAAAAATGTCTGTAATTCGAGTCTAGTAAATATTCATCTCTGGCTGGACTAAAACTAGTCAGACAAATATGCTGTATTCTAAAAAAGGGAAAGAATGCCTTTTGGGTACTTCAGAGATCCATCTAAGAATGACTGAACCTGGAGTGAAAGGGTTGAGGGGTTTTTTTGTGGCAAGATACATGGCTTATTCCTGTTCAAAGTGATAAAAAAACTTGTAGTGCACCCTCCCCCTGCCACTGATCTGACTCTTGAGCTACACTTCAGATCTTGTGAAGTTTGAAGCAGCTTACAAATTTTAATTATCTTCTGATAAAAAGAGATTTATTTCCTGTCTAGCTTCTACAGTGTAAATAAGCTAAGGCTTCAAGCTTGCATATTGAGATCCATGCTGTGGTCCTGGTGTTGTATCTGACTGAAGCAGTGATAATGTTATGATGACAAGTGGCATTGTCAGTGACCTGCTTCACAAAGCTGTCTTTGCAGGAAGATCAAAACAGTGTCCAGGAATAGCGAAAGTGTGAGCATTGAACAATCTGCAGTGTTGAGCAAATACAGAATACTTCCCTAAACCTGCTTTTAAGGTTTCTGTGCTTAAGTGGGTTGTTTTGGTTTGGTTTAGTTGTAAAACTTCTTTTCTGGCATGGGGTGATCATAGGAAATAGAATCAAATCAATATCTGGATATTGTAAGTGATACCTGTAGCTTCCTGGTGATTTTCTTTTGTGTTGTATTGGGCAGGCAAGAGAAAACTACCTGGGAAAAGCAGAACAGCAGCATAAAGGAGCAGTACTTGATGGTCATAGCAGAAAAAGAGAAGCAACTGTGCCATTTACAAAGAATTATGCAAGAAATGGGACTGCCCCTCAGCAAGTCTCAAGTTGTAGAGGAGCAGTACCAAACAAAGGTGGGTGGAAATACACAGACCCTTCATTGCATCAAAATGTGAAGCTTGAAATATTGCCAAAGTAGTGTGTGTTATGTGTATTCAGCTCATACAGACCAGAGTTTCAGATTTTGTTATGTGGTCTCAAAGGACTGTCACAGCAACGCGATTTGAATAATTGAAAACCTTTAGAAAACTCTGGCATATGCTTATGTGCTCTTCCCTTAGCTCATGGTTCCTAATGTTTCAAGAGAGTAGGAGAGACAGGGCTTCCTAGACACCTTAGGTTCTTCTGAGCAGTATGGAATTCTCAGGTCTTTCTGGCTATCTTAGAATCACCTCTTGCACTGTGTTTGAAACTAAGATCTGGTTTAGTTCTCCCTTCAATGTCACTTTCTAATTTGTAAGTTTACTATTGAATTTTTAGTGCTTTTTTTTACTGTGATGGAGATCTACAATCCTGACTTAAGCCCAGAGAGGCTGAGGATTGAACATTGCACTTCCTGCCCTCTTTCCTCTGTATCACAGTGCTAAAAGTGTAGTATGTTGAATATTTCACTTGGTCTGGAGAAGGGCACTTGCCTTTCTCATGTACAATGAGGCCATTATCTTATGAGCAAGGAAAGAACTCTCCTGGTCACATATGTAATGTTCCAGTAAAAAGCTTCTATGTCAGTGGGGGAAAGAGGAAATCCTCCCTTATCCCTTTGACACGCATGTGTCTATATGCAAAGGAAAAGCTGGAACAATGTGCATTTGATGCTTTCCAGGACAATGTGTTTGTGCTGGAACCTTTTAGTCTGTGTTGAATGAGAGCAGTGTGGACATTGCTTTGATTTTTTGCTTGTTTTTCTTGTTCTCATTTGAATGCTTTTTTTCCCCCCTTCCTGTACTGTAGACAGTTTCAAGACAATTTTTGAGAAGAATTGGCATGGTTGAAGCCCAGCCAGCAACTAAGTTCTGTGCAGCCACTTGCACAATTCTTCCCTCTCACCCTCAGTCGGATGGGGAGGAGAATGAGATAAAAATGTAAAAACCCACAAGTTGTGATAAAACCAGTTTAATAATTCAAATAAAAAGTAAAATAACAATAATGATAGGAAATAAAAAAAGAAAGGAAGGAATAAACAAGTGGTGCACAATACAATTACCACCTGCTAACTGATTCCCAGCTCATTCCCAAGCAGTGACTGGCCCCTTCTGGCTAACTCCCTCCAGCTTCTATACTGGGTGTTACGAGCTGTGGTATGGACTATCCCTTTGGCTAGTTCAGGTCAGGTGTCCTGTCTCTGCTTCCTTCCAGCTTCTTGTGCCCCTCTTCACTGGCAGAGCATGAGAGACTGAAAAGTCCTTGGCAATTGCTACTGAGCAACAGCTAAACCATTGGTGTGTTACCAATGTTATTCTCAGACTAGAGCCAAAATGCAGAACTGCACCAGCTACTAGGAAGAAAATTAGAATCATAGCATAGTTAGGGTTGGAAAGGACCTTAAGATCATCTAGTTCCAGCCCCCCTGCACTAAACCATGCCACGCAAGGCTTCGTCCAACCTGGCCTTGAGCACTGCCAGGGATGGGGCATTCACAAAATTAACTATCCCAGCTAGAGCTAGGCCAGAGACCCATCATATGTGCAAGTTCAGTGATCTGTCCTAATTGTTTGGAATTTCAGAGAGCTTTTAGTATATTTCTACTTATTCCCATTTTGCTGTTTTGCTTGAGCAGATAAAGTACCAGGAATAATGTTGAACGTTGACCTTGAAATACTAAACAGAAAGGACAAATACAGGAGTGGGTTGTCATGTGTGCAGTATTGTTCTTTCCCTGGCAGATTTCTTCAGAAACTCTGAGAGGGGACTTCTCAAGCCTTGAAACAGAGACAAAACATCTCCAGGCCCAGTTAAATGACAGCCTGAAAGAACTGCACCAAAAAGAGCTCAGAATTCATCAGTTAAACAGCAGGGTACTGATTACATTTTATACCTGCTTGCAGTCTGGGATAAGGAGTGTGGGGAGGAAGGTAGGCTTGAATAGGGCTTGGATAGCAGGAATGAATCTTTCTGTTCTTGTGGACATTTAGTGAAGTAACACAAAATCAGAAATATTAGTTTGGAAGAGACTTCTGGAGATGATCTAATACATCATTCTGATGCTCAGAGCAGCACTGTCACAAATATTAGATCAGGTCAGCCATGACTTTGCCTGGCGCTGTGGTGAAAAAATAGAGATTCCAGAACCACACTGGACCTTTGTCCAATACTACTGTACACTTTTAACAAAAATACTTTTCTTTATGTTTATCCTGACTCTTCCGAGCAACAGCCTGTGGCTGTGACCCCTTACAGTATTTTCTGCCACTACCAAGAAGTTTGCTTTGTCAGCTTTATGACTCCCTTTAATTTCATTGTAAGCTATTGTAAAATGACTCTTTAGCATGTTCTCTTTAGCAGGCTAAAGCGGCCCAGCTCTTACAGGCATCATCTGCTCCAATCTCTCAGTGATCTCAGCAGCCTTTTCCTTGGACTCCTTCCCATTTCTCTATCCATTTTAGAATCATGTAGTTTGGAAAAGACCTTTAAGATTACAGAGTCCAACCATTAACCTAACACTGCCAAATAACAGCACTATACCATGTCTCTGCATGCCACATCTACAGGTCTTTTAAATACCTCCAAGGATGGTGACTCACCCACTACCCTGGGCAGGCTGTTTCAAAGCTTGACAGCCCTTTTGGTGAAGAAATGTTTCTTAATATCCAGTCTGACTTCCCCTGGTGCAACTTGAGGCTGTTTCATCTTGTCCAGTTCAAGTTTTCACCTTGTTACTTGAGAGAAGAGACTGATCCCCACCTCATTGCAACCTCCTTTCAGGTAGCTGTAGAGAGCAGTAAGCTTTGTTTCTTCAGACTAATCAAATCCAGTTCCAGTCAGCTGCTCCTCATAAGACTTGTTTTCTGGACCCTTCACCAGCTTTGCTGCTCTTCTTTGGAGATGCTCCAACACCTCAATGTCCTTCTTGTAGTGAGAGACCCAAAACTGAATACAGTATTCAGGGTGCCGCTCACTAGTGCTGAGCACAAGGGGCCTGCTGGGCACACAATTTCTGATACAAGCCAGGATGCTACTGGCCTTTTTGGCCACCAGTAAGCAACTGTCAGCCCTTTCAGCCACTGTCAGCCAACACCCCTGGGTCCTTTTCTGCTGGGAAGCTTTCCAGCCACTCTTCCCCAAGCCTGGAGTGCTGCATGAGGTGGTTGTGACCTAAGTGCAGGACCTGGCACTTCATCTTGTTGAACCTCATACAGTTGGCCTCAGCCCATCAATCCAGTCTGTCTATGGCATGGATTTTTTATTCTTAAATAGTTGTTTAACCTGAACATGCTTTTTGACATGCTGGAGGGAAGGAATGCCATCCAGAGGGACCTGGACAGGCTGGAGAGGTGGGCCAATGCAAACCTTATGAAGTTCAACAAGACAAAGTGCAAGGTCCTACAGCTGGGTTGAGGCAATCCCAAGGGGAAATACAGGCTGGGTGGAGAATGCATTGCGAGCAGCCCTGAAGAGAAGGATTTGGGGGTGTTGGTTAATGAGAAACTGAACATGAGCTGGCTTCAATGTGCACACACAGCCCAGAAACCACCTGTGTGCTGGGCTGCATCACCAGCAGCCTGACCAGCAGGTCAAAGGAGGTGATTCTGTTCCTCTGCTCTGCTCTCGTGAGGTCCCACTTGGAGTATTGTGTACAGTTCAGGTGTAAAAAGGACATGGAGCTGTTGGAGCAAGTCCAGAGGAGGCCATGAGGGCTGGAGCACCTCCCATACGAAGACAGGCTGAGAAAATTGGGGCATTCAGCCTGGAGAAGAGAAGGCTGCGTGGAGACCTCAGAGCAGCTTCCAATATCTGAAGGGGGCCTAAAGCAACTCTTCATCAGGGACTGTAGTGATAGGAAAAGGAGTAATAGGTTTAAAGTTAGGGGAGATTTAGAAATTCTTTATTGTGAGACTGATGAGGGACTGGAATAGGTTGCCCGAGGAAGTTTTGAATGCTCCATCCCTGGCAGTGTTCTTGGATGGTGCTTTGAGCAACCTGGTGTAGTGTGAGGTGTTCTGCTCATGGCAGGGGTTGGAACTACATGGTCTTAAGGTCCTTTCCAACCCAAATTATTCCATGATTCTATGAACCATATTCAGCCTAGAGGAGAATAATGAAGGAGGAAAGAAAAGAATAAAGAAAGCTGTAGGAAGACATCTCTCCCATAGGTTGGCTCTTAAAGGAGAAAAGGAAAAAGATACAATTATTAGTAGTTCCAATATATGACTCCTGAATTACAGAAGTGACAGCCATGCTGAATACACATACCAGATTAGTTTCATGACCATCCTTTCTATCATAAGCCAGTGTTACAGAGTACATCAAAATGATTATCTTAGCCTGGCCCCAAGGATAATAAACATCACCGCAGGGGTGAGGTCTCACATATCACAACCCTGAGAACAAACGCAACAACTCTGAGAGCAAATAAGTCAACATTGTGATCAGCGATATTAAACCAATACAATGAATGCTTGTAACACATTTAACACTCTCAGTCAGATCTGTTGTTATCTCAGCCCTCATGCCTCATGTTAGTTGCCAGCTGGAGTTAAACCATGACAGTCCTTTCTGGCACCCAAGTACCATGCAGCTGCTCACACCCCCACCGCACCCCCACCTTATGGGGAGGAGAGGGGGAATGGAAAAAAGGTAAAATATGTGGGTTGAGATGAGAAAAGTTTAA
>JBCJKH010044684.1:0-18511 GCA_039877255.1 Loriculus beryllinus
GCTCTCTCAGCCTGGCTCCAGAGCAGAGCTGCTCCAGCCCTCGCAGCATCTCCATGGCCTCCTCTGGACTCTCTCCAGCAGCTCCACGTCCCTCTCGTGTTGGGCACACCAGAAGTGTACACAGCGTGTTTGTGACAGAGCTGCTTGTCCAACAAGCGTCACCCAGCACTGGCTGAGGGAGCACCTCCACCACCACACTGCGCCTCAGCCCGACCCGGACAAAGGCTCCATCCCTCCGGCACAGGGGGGCCCAGGCCGCTGCTCCCCGGGGCCCTGAGCCCGGCGAAGGCTGCTGGGGCTCTGCCGGGCGCCCCCCGCCGCGGGTTCCACACGGGTCCCTGTCCACGGTGACACGGGAGAGGCCGGGCGCTGCCACAGTCCCCGTGGGGCGGGCAGAGGGGAGCGGCGGGGCGGAGTTCCCGGTGTGGTGCCTGAGGGCCCGGTGAGGCGGGCGGACAGGGGCAGGGGCAGGGGCAGCGGCGCTGCGGGGGCCCGGCGCGGTCAGACCCGCGGCCGGGACCGTGAGGCGGGTCCTGTCTGGCCCCGCCGGCCGCCAGGTGGCGCCCTCTTCCCGGCTGAACGGAGCCCGGCTGTGCCCCGTGCGCGCCGCCCGGCACCGGCGCCCGGGAGGCGGGAGGCCGCGGGGTCCGGGCGTGCCCTGGAGCTGCAGCGGGCGGCGGACGGCACCCCCGGGCAGGGGCCGCCTGCCTGCCAGTGCCTGTCCCCGGAGCGCCTCGGGGGCGGGGGAAGGCTCCCCGGCCGCACTGCCGGCACCCAGCAGCCTTTCCCGCGGGTCCCGGGCTCTCTGCAGCCCTGAGAGCCGAGCGTCAGCGCCCCTCCGGTGCTGCAGAGCAGCCCCCCCAGCGCCTCTGCCCGCTGTGGGGTGACCGGTGCTGCGCTGGGAGCGGCTCCAGGGCAAGGTCTGGCAGGAGGGGCAGAGCGCAGCGTGTCTGCTTCCACAGAGCGGAACAGCAGCGCTGCCCGGGCTGAAGGCACCTCCTTCAGCCGACGGCTCCGCTGGGTACCACCACGCTACACGCACCATCACCGACATCCTCCGTTATTAGTGGTAAAGTTCAGCTTCACTGCTACGGGTTGACCTGCGCACTGCCTTCTCTGCCTCAAAGAGGTGTCCGAGAGGACTGTTGGCTGCAATCCTGGTGCGAACGGAGGAGGCAAAAGTAGGCTCTTTCCTAAAATAGAGTGGAACACCAAGTCCAGTTCAGTGCTTAATCTCAGCTCCAGGATGAAATATGGTCCCTTTCCCAATAAAGTAGATAAACTGAGCCAAGGCTGGAGGCCCAGTCCTTTGTTAGTACCATCTCCTGGAGTGAAAGTGTCTTTTGGCAGTAAATTGAATGGAAGCGGACCAGACAATGCCCGAGGACACAGCTAGCCTCAGAGATCTGATGGCTCTTGCACAACCTTCCAAGAAGCCTATGGACTTCAACACCTGGACGTGACCCCTCAGAGTGAGCTAGCATCTGTGACAAGGAGCTCTTTCTCCAGCACCTCTGTTCTCTTTTCTCACTCCGGACTCAGAGCCTGGTTTCCAAAGCGTGTCCTTCCCTGGCACCCAGAGGTGCAGCTTTTACTTCCCTCTGCAGCATTCCTGCTGCTCAGCTTTGGCCCCTGCTATCTCTCCAAAGCAGCCAGTGCTGGAACAGAGGAGCTGCGATGCAGCATGCACTGTATCTGCTGCTGCTCAGTGGGTGGGATCACCATTTTGGGAGCTCCAGGGTCCTCACTGTGGACCTCCACAGCTCTGGCAGCACTGGCTCCAAAGCCCTGCCTTTTTGTAGTGGCTTTAAAGACTTCTCTGGGGGAAAAGGTTCAGATCTTAACTAAGGGGGGTGGCCAGTGAGCTTGGCTGGTCACCTTGTTCTCTGCTCTCCAGCATGGGAAGATAACTGGTTTCTAAGGATCATGGTCCTTAGACCATGTGATAACAAGGCTCATAGAATCAGAATCTTGGAATCAGCCAGGTTGGAAAAGACCTTTAAGATCATTAAGTCCAACTGTTCCCAAGCACTGCCAAGTGACTGAACCATGTCACTGAAGGCCTCATCTACATGACTTGTTACTTCCAGGGACAGTGACTTCACCTGGGCATCCTGTTCCAATGCCTGCTGACCCTTCCACTGAAAGGGTGGCTGACGTGGCTGACCTAGTCAGGCCCTCTGAGAGCAACCATGCCCCACATCTGGCATTACCCTGCGTAACACCATTCACTCCCAGCTTCCAGATCCAAGAAGAAGCTTTTCCCATTGTATGCTCCATCATATCTCTGGGACCATGGGCTTCTGTGAGGGCTTCTCTCCATTTCCAGGGTATTTGTGTGATTCTGGAGGTCAGGGTCTCTCTCCTAATATGCCCCAGTGGTGGTCCGTGCACCCTTGGTGGTCTGTGCCCCATGCCTGGCAGTCTGGCAGGAGGCTGAGATTCTTGGAGCAGGGCAAGGAACCTCCTCGAGAGGAGCAGCAGGGCCTGAAAACTGGGAGAGGTAGAATCTGTCCTCCCAAATTCACTACACCTTTGCTTGGGCTTGGACACAGCTGCACTAGCCACATCCCACACATCTGCTTCAGGGCTTGGGTGTCTCCCTGGCAGATTCCTCCAGACTGTTTTGCTGTTTGCAGACTAGCCCTGTGTTTTTGTGAATGGATTCATTCACCAGCCCCTGAAAGGGCCACTCTAGCCAATGGTTGTCCTGCGAGTGCTGCCTCCCAGCTTGCCAGGATTCGCTCTTTGTGTCTCTGCCTCTCTGATTGGGCTCCCGGCGCCACATGATGTGGTCCCTTCTCCTTGACGGGGTGTCTGACACTTTTAAGCAGAATACCAGGCAGCTAGCACTGAAGAGCAGCTGTGTCTTCTGGATGGTGCTGCTGTTAACGTTTGGGTTTCGTTCCCGAGGGGGAAGGGATTGACAGTGAGTAGAGCCCTAGGTAGCCCTGCAACCCCTCATGCACATGCTGGAGAGGGGTCAGGGCCCAGCTCTGCCAAGCAGCAACTGGGCATGTGGTTGGCTTTGCTGTGCATGGAGACAGGCAGCTAAGGAGAACTGCAAAAGAGTGGGGAGAAAGGCAGCCTAAGGTGGGTCTTGCACAGAGGAAGCAGAACCCCTGCCCTTGCACCCAGCAGCCCTGGAGAGATGGCGAGACAAGAGTCCACCTCTGCCCATGCCACGAGGCACATCTGTGCTCAGCATGGTCAGCACTGGTTGGTACTGTTGCTGGTCACCTAAACACCAATGCATGTTTTTCTTTATGGTTGTGAATGGGGAGCTGGGAGTGCCTGGAGGAAGCAGGTCCAGCTTGGCTGGAACTCTTGGCCAGCAGCAGTTGCCAGGTTGGGCTCTCCAGGGACCTGCTGGTGAACCAAGCAAGATGCAGGGAGACTGGCTTTCCCTGAGGGCTCCTGGTGGCCATGCTGGGCTGCAAAGGCAGCCAACAGTCATGCTGAAGGAGAGGTTGAGAACAACTTTGCACGTTGAGAGAAATCTCTGCCTTTCTAGGAATGATGAGTGATGGGCTCAGATCATCATGTGGGCCTGAGTCAGATATCTCAAGAGCTGGCATTAGACACCTGCGAGCTCTGGACCTGTGAATCTGGGTCACCCTGGCAGAGCCGCACGCCAACAGAAACCACATTCCTGGAGACTGGCCTTAGCTGAGGGGACCTGAGCTAAACTGGGCAAGGTGGCATAGGAAACAGCATGAAATACTCTCTGCCGGCAGAGACAAAGAGTTAACCCACTGCCGGTGTCAAAGCCAAAGTGGGACATGAAAGACGAATGGGAAAGTGCTCCATACCAGTGAGTCAAATGTCAGAAGCCATTCTGTGCTTGCGTTCCCTCCCAAGACAAACAAGATCATCTACATCTAGGGTTTGTGCATGGGAAAGCAATTCATGAGGTGAACGAAGGGCTTTGACTGCAAAATAGATGGAGACCTCTGTGGACCCAAGAGAGGAGCTCTCTGCTCTGAGCCAGGCTTTGTAGGGACCACAAGGAAGAGATCAGACACGATCCAGCCAAGGGAGCTGCTCAAGCACAGCGCGTGGTGTCAGAGCAGGCCAGCTCTGTGGAGAGGAAAGCTCTACCAGTTGACGTGTGCCCTCAGAACATGGGGCAGCCATCAGGTAGGTCCCATGGGTCCCATGGAGCCACCTCCACCACACGTGCTCTGCCCTGCCCAAAGGAAGAAGGTGTTAAACTGCTGCTCCTCCCGCTAACCACCTTCTGCTTAAGCCCTGAAATTCAGCACAGAGAAGGGAGACCGCAAAGCATGTGGCACCCTGGGGTGCAAATTCTGGGTGAATAGAGGAATGGCTGGGTGCCCAGAAGCAGGTGTGCACACTCCTGTCAGTGTGCGGCCACGGCCCGGCTCTTGCCAGTGTGATGACAAGCAGGACCCAACCTAGTGGACACCACCTGCCTTTGGTGCCCTGGGCCCATCTCCCAGGCCAGAACAAGGGAAGGACCCACATCTTCAGAAGTCAGCACCCACCACGTCTCTGGGTTCTGCCGGTTCTGCCCCCTTTCTTCCCCCCAGCTTGTCCCTTAATCACAAGCAGCTTGGGGAGACAATGAAATAACCGCACCAAAGAACCAGGCTGGTTCCCCTTTGTCTTCCTCTCCTTTGAGGCTCAGCAGCCAAGGCCAGCCATCACGCCCGTGGCTCGGCTGCCACACGGCCGACTCATCCCCTCCTGGGGCAGCCGAGCAGGAGGTTCCTCAGCACGAAGTGACCGCACACCAGAGCCTGGGGAGCTGGCACACACCCCGTGGGGCTGCCCTCAGCTCCTCAGCCCCTGCCCACACCAAGCACCTCTGCTCCTGAGTCTCATGCTTTCCCCTCCAAACAAGCTGCCATCTCAAGCGGGACCACTCAGTCCTCCCCAGAGACGGAGGCAGCCCCCCTCCTCCCTCCAGCACATGGTACAGAGGCTTTTAGGCTGGTTTTTGCTGGAGTTCACACAAATCTCGCCTTCCCCATTCCCACCCCCCCCTTCCCCGTGCAACTGAACTCAGCCATTGAGCCCAGGGAATGGTTTATTTCCCAGGTTAGCACAAAGCAGGGGTCTCTGTGTGCCCCTGGAACCAGCAGAACAAAACGCACAAAGACGTTAGAGGGCCATTTGTAACCAAATCCCAACACACCAGATACTGTTGGGATTATGTCAGAAATATTTTCCCAGAATGCCCTCCCCCCATGCTCCCTCCTACAGATGTTCAGCCCCCACACCACAGATGTTGTTCCTCTTGCAAAATGAGCTTTCCCCTTCCTCTCCCAAATGCCCCTGATGTTTTGCACATTGCCTTTACCGAGCTCTCCTTTCCACCCTGCCCTCCTCATCTCCCCCTTCTCCAGTCCCTCTCTGACGAATGCATGGAAAGGCCAACCTGCTCCTTGCACAGAGCCGAGCGGATGGCCACAGGGCTCTGCAGGGACATGGGCTGATGAATGTCACAGTCCCGCTGGCCTTGTCCCCACCATGCCCACTAAAAAGCTCTTTCCCAGTTTCAGCCTCAATCTGTGCATGACCTCCAGGCTCTGGAGGCCTGCTCCAGGGGAGCTCACTGGACCATGATCCCCTCAGAGGATGATAGAGAGATGTGAGCCAGACCCCTCGGAGCATCCTGGTGCCTTCCCATGGGATATGGGCTTGGTATCACACTGCTTTCCGCTGCTGTGTGCCAGGCTGGAGTGGGACGGGGTCTCCCTGCCGCTCTGTAGACGGCTTGGCAGAGCTTGGCTCCTTGCTGGCAAGGGCCTTCAGCAGCAGTTTGTTCCTCAGGGATGCTGGGCACGTTTCAGACACTGAAGGGAATGGCAAGACCTTCCCCTCCAGCACCAGCAGCCCACGTGGATCACGCAAGGAGGGTGGCCTGACAGCCAGGCAGGGCCCCACTCCAAGCCCTGTGACAGACAGACAGACAGACAGACAGATGTCCATTGGGAATGGGCTTGTATTGCCAATGCCTCTGCTCACTAGTGCTGGGCTCCTCCCCAGTGGCTCTCCTGCCTGCAGCCTGCCTGGATGTCTGTCCCTGTCCCCGGCTCCATGAGCTCCAGCAGAAGAGCAGCGAGGGTCCTGGTGGCCCTGGCACACCAGGATGGGAAGCTGAGGGCACGCAGAGCTGTTGTGGGATCAGCAGTTCCTCCTCAGCTTAGCTTACAACAGGCCCTGGGCTCCGTGGCAGCAGAAGGGCTGGGAACGGGGCTGGTGAATATCCTCCTCTCCTGTGCTAGCAGCAGCAGCCAAGTAAAAAACGTTCGTTCTGACACACGTGGGGCTTCCTAGCTGTGTCAGGCGCTTTGATGGCTGGGGCAGTAACCTCGATCCCTTCCTCTGCCAGTGGGAGAAGAGCTGAATCCAAGAGCCACAGAGCATGGAATCTCCCAAGAACTTCAGATGACACCTCCTGGCCAGGACATCACACTCTTTTTGCATGTTATGAGCCATTTCTCTCCCCATTTTTTGTCTCTCTCTCCCCATCAGGTTAAACACACAGAGCCCAGAGCGGGATCCCAGGCACAGAAGCCAGTGGAGCTCCACCAGCCTCAGGAGCATGTCACGATTCACACAGCCAAAGCCCTTAACTCATCACCTGCTCCGAGCAAGACCTGGGGTCTCCGCAGTTCCTGTGGGGAAGTGGAGAAGTGGGGTGCACCATGGGGGAGGGGATTCCTTCAAAGATAGAGTTTATTGCTAAAAATGCCTTTTTTTTTTTTTTTTTTTTTTTTTTCTGCTCAGTGATTGCCCATCTTTCCCTTGACATTTTTTTCCAAGAACATTCAAATAAACATTTCCAATAGTTTCTGGCATAATCTCTAGCTTGTTTGGGATTTTTTTTTCTATACACAAACGTTAAAAATAAATAAACTGTACACAGAAAATTTCCTTTAGCATCTCTACATGACTATATGTATTCCCACACAACAAAACGATTCCACTCTTTCATAGATTTGTACTTTTCTTTAAAATATCCTCCTGAATTAACTGTTATACACTTTTAAAACAACCCTAGAGAGCGTGGCAAATTAGTTCAAACATCAGTGACAAGGTCTGAAGAAGACAAAATACAGCACAGAGAAACAACCATCTTTGGGGCTGCTGCCATTCCTGCTTTGCTTCCTCTTACCCCCCCCTTCCCTCCCTTACTCCTTTTGATAAAATCATCTTTATGGGAAATCTTTGCCCTTCCCTTCAGCATGGAAGTGCTCAGGTTCAGGGGGGATGGGTTTAAAATGTGGTCCTATGTCTTTAAAATAATAATAATAACAATAATTATAATAATAATAAAAAACCCAACAACTGCGATTTCCTCCCTTTTCTTTAAAATCTCTCTATTTACACGGCTGGTAATTTTTTTTTTCCTTTTTTTTTTTTTTTTCTTTTTTTTTATTTTCCTTTTGTTAGAAGGCTATATACGTATAAAAATAGACATCTGATTGTAGTGCTTTACTGTGCCTTTGGCCTGCCCTGCAGTTCCTGGGTTCGCTTTTCCCCTTTCAAATAAAATAACATTAAAATAAGTCCAGAAAAACAAAAGAAAGAAAACCAAACAACCCGGTTCCTCGCCCCAACACCCAGCGCTGGGCAGTGTGAAAACACTCACAGCCCCTTTCCCCAAATCATGCGGGCGATGCCGGGCGGAGGGGCGAGGCCGGGGGGGGTTAGCAGGAGCACTTGCACTCGGAGATGAGCGGGTACTGCACCGGGATCCAAGTGCAGTACTTCTGGCTGGACCAGCCCTGGCAATGCCAGCGCAGGAAGGTCTTGGTGACGGACTTGACGGGCTTGCAAAACATGCCCTCTGGCAGCGAGCAGGACTTCTCGGCGAAGCAGTTGCCCTCCTTGATGTAGCGGGGCCAGAACCGGACGCCCAGGTCCTTCCATGTGTAGAGGACGGGGCAGTAGGTGTACGCCCAGAGCCACTGCAGCACCTTCCGCCGCGCCTTCTTGCCCACCCTGAGCCGCGGTCCCTGGGGCGGGCCCAACTCCAGCCGCCGCAGCTCCGCCGGCAGCGCCGCCCGCACCCGCCCCGCCGCCGCCTCGGCGCCCGACGCGTTGGCCGGTCCCGGCACGGCCACGGCCATGAAGCCGGGGTCGAAATGGCTGCCCAGCTTCTTCCGCAGAGTCCTCTCGTCCAAGTCGTGCTCCTTGGGGTCGTACTCGGGATCCGGGTGCTCCACGATGTCTTTGACGGGCAGGTTGTCGCTGGGCGAGGGTCGCAGCCGCAGGAACGGCTGCCCGCCCACCGGGCGCAGTAGCCCCAGGCAGGAGCAGAGCAGCAGCGCCCAGATCGCCGTCATGCTCCGGGCGGGCCCCCGCTGGCGTCCCCGCGGGCTCGGCTCCTAGCGCTGCCCGGCGGCGCCTGCCAGCTCTGGGGGACTCATAAATAGGCAGAGACAAAAGTCCGGCGAGGCCCGTTACTTTAAATAGCTCTGCCGGGGTTGTGTGACAGACGCATCTGAGGCTCGCTTCGCGGCCGCTGGCTCCCCGGGGCTCCCCGCCGGGCCGGCTCCAGCCGCGGCCGAGAGCGCCGGGGGGTCCGTGCCTCCCCCGCGGGGCAGGGCAGGGCACGGCAGCGGCCGAGCCTTCCTCCTCCTCCTCCTCCTCCGCCGCCGCTCTCGCTCGCTCCCCCCCAAAATTCACAGCGGACTCGTCTCCATCGCCATGGTGACAGCTGGGCCGAGCCCCACGACAGCTTGTCTAGACGGTGTGACAGGGTTTGGCGTGAGACCGGAGCCCGAGAATAAAACCCTCCTTTATAGCCGGGCGGGCAGGACAAGGGGTAATGGGTTAAAGCTTAGGGAAAATTTAGATTGGATATAAGGAAGAAATTCTTTACTGTTAGGATGGTGAGGCACTGGAATGGGTTGCCTAGGGAAATTGTAAATGCTCCATCCCTTGCAGTGTCCAAGGCCAGGTTGGACAGAGCCTTGGGTGCCATGGTTTACTGTGAGGTGTCCCTGTCCATAGCAGAGGGTTTGGAACCAGATGATCTTAAGGTCCTTTCCAACTGTAACTATTCTGTTATTCTATGATTCTAGATCCTTCCAGAATAGTCATTTCAGATCACTTCAACAGTCTTGCATAGCAACTGCAGTATCAACTGCCTTTGCTTTCTTCTCTGCCAACTCTTTTTCTCTTCCATGCATTACTGATGGGTGTTCCATGTGGCACACTGACTCATGTGACAGCACAGGAGGTTTGTGTCCAGCTCTATGGCACCTCTGTCCTCCCAGATGGTCCACAAGTTACATTCACCAGCTGTGCCTGACATAGGAAAGAGAGCACAAAGGAGACAGAGGTTGCGATGCTGCAGAGAAGACACTGAGCAAAAGCTGTCTATTGAGAGGAGCACAAGTGGGGATTAACTGCATGAAGTTTACTCTTGATGAGCAAGATCTGGCAAGCCTGTCATATTAGCTTCTGTCCACTGTATAAAACAAAAAGCCTGTCCAGGGCTCTCTTCTTCATAGAATCAGAATCATACAATCATAAAATGTCTTGGGTTGGAAGGGATCTTAAAGATCATCTAGTTTCAACTCCTGTGCCACGACAGGGACACCTTCCACTAGACCAGGTTGCTCACAGCCCCATCCAATCTGGCCCTGAATTCTTCCAGGAACGGGGCAACCACAGTTTCTCTGGGCCACTTGTTCCACTGTCCCACCACCCTCACAGTAAAGAATTTCTTCCTAATGCCTAATCTAAATCTCTACTGTCAGTTTAAAGCCCTTCCCCCTTGTTCCATCACTACATGCCCTTGTAAAAAGCCCCTCTCCGTGTTTCTTGTACCCCCACTTCAGGCACTGGAAGCTGCTCTAAGGTCTCCCCAGATTCTTCTCTTCTCCAGGCCGAACAACCCCAACTCTCTCAGCCTGTCTTCATAGGAAAAGTGCTCCAGCCCTTTAATCACCTTCGTGTCTCTCCTCTGGACTTGCTCCAACACGTCCAACACGTATTGGGGGCCACAGGGCTGAACATGGTACTGCAGTTGGGGTTTCATGAGAGCAGAGATAGAGGGAGAATCACCTCCCTCGACCTGCTGGTCACACTCCTTTGGATGCTGTTGGCTTTCTGGGCTGTCAGCACATTTGTACATGCATATTTCCCATTTGTGCATGCATATTCCCTCAGCTGGAGCCGCAACTCATTTATTTTATGTTCATCATAACCGCCCTGTGCTGTTGCTGTGGTGATCTACAACCATGAGAACAGTGGATGGAGCAAACAGAAAACCATGAGAAATCAAGAGCAGAAGCTTATAGGCGGGTATTCAAACTGTAAGGTTCAGCTGGCAAGAAGAGAGTGGACATGAAAGACAGAAGCAGACTAAAATGTAAAGCAAAAATGAAACAAGGAAGAAAGTGTAGCAGAGACAGTGTGTTTATGGTTAGGCAGGGAGCAGGGATTTGGTAGACTGTCTGTTCTACTACAGACTTCCCAAGTGACTTTAGGCAAGTCATCTCAGTGGCCTGAACATCAGTTCCTCTTCTGTAAGAAGCTTCTGTGAGAGGAACTGTAAGAAAATGTCATGGGAAGCATAAATACAGCATGGCAACCACCTTGTAAGTGTTAAAAAACAAGCTGAACAACATCCAGAAAACAGGAGGCTTTCATCTGAACAGCTTCCACAACAGTTCATGGGGGAAAGCAAACAGAAATAGACTGGGAGAAAGTCGAGGCTGTTTCCGTCTGTCCCCACGATGGTTCTATACACAGTGTATGCACTTTTAGGAAGTATACTTTCAGTATGCTTTTAGGAAGAAGTTTTTTTGGATCATCTCTTGGCATAAGCATCCCAGGACTGTAACTCCAAATTCGCAAATGTGGATCTTTTGTCCCTCAGTACCAGGGAAGGACAAGGGCTTTCTGTTGAAATAGTATTTTCCTTTCCCTGCAGTCATTCTCTCCTCACCAAGCGGTTTCCAGTGAATCACTGTTTTGCACCCTGAGTTGTACTGATATGGTTGAAAGCATAGACTTCAGTTTACCTTAAGTGGAGACTTCTTGGATATGGATGCTGAAAAACTGATTTGTGATTTGGCAAATGTAGCCCTAGAAGTCTCTATGTCACTGAGTGCTATCACAAGAAACCACAGCACAAAACGTCTTTCATTTGAGCAAAATCCTCTTAAAGCATGCTAGCCTCCATTCCTTGCCTCTCCCACTGGAAACTGTCCCCAGACCTAATTGCTCTGATGGCTAGAAGCTTTCATTTAATTTTTAATTCCATTTAAATTCCTTTATGGTCAGTTTATACCCACTTGTTCTTGGGATGCAATTGTCCTCCAGCTTTAATAACTTTCTCTTCTGATTTTTACACTTTGGTATGTTTGTAGACAGGAATTACAGCCACTCTCATCCTTCTCTTTTCCGGCTGTAAAAGCCAGTCACTCTTAGTCTCCCCACACAGGTTAAGAGTCTCCCCGCTCCTGGTATCATCTGCTCGCTCTTCTCTTTACCTGCTCCCTCTGGAATGCGTATTTCTAGTAAGCTGGCAACAAGAACTGCACTACATTTTTCAGATGAGATTTCTCCTGGGTCCTGCATACCACTAGCCATTCCTCCTTCTCTCTCTGAACACGCTGTAGGGTATAATTTGCGTTTTTCACACTTGTAACACATTGGGACTCACAATCACCGAATGATGACGGTGTAATTTACTAAGTGCAAGCTTTTGTCTTTCTCCGGCATTTCCAGCTGTTGAGCCACTACAGTGCTGTTACAGATGCGGATACATTTCTTCATATTAAAGCTAACGCATTAGCAAAGCCAGTTACTGAATCATGTTCTTCCAACCTGATACCTTTCCTTTCCATATGACCTACTTTTCTCTCCCCATCAGCCAGCTCTTTACCTGCCTTCTAACTTTTTCATAACTTCTCTTTCAGCTATTAATTTCACATATGGCACTGTGTCAAGTACTTTATTGTAGTTTGGACAGATAAGATCTCTATCATTTCCCCTAACCAAAATAGTTGTTTTATCAAAGAGAAATATCAAGCTATTCTGGCAACCTCTGCCTTAGACAACCTAATATTGCATTGTACCTTCTTGTTCATTTGTCTCCATGTTTTTATTACTCCCTCCTGCAGATAGGCTCTAAAGATGCATGTACTGTGGCGGTCAAAAGAATGGATCTGCGTTTCCTTAGATTACACCCTTCTCCTTTTCTTAGAGACGACAGAAGTACTGATCTGTTAGTCTGCAGTCAGACAGTGCCACCACCAACTTGAAAGATTAATTAAAAATCTGCCCTGGCAGATTTGCCATTTCATATGCCAGCTATCTCAATATTCTGAGATATTCTGGCTTCTGTGACTGGAGCTGATCAAGATGCTTATGTTCTTGTTTTATCTCAAACGCAGTCATTTCCTCTTCTGTACACACAGTGCTTGTCCTGTGTTTCCCCATTGTCAGGATTACTGAAAACTGAAGTGTTACTTGTATAATTCACGCCGTGCTTGATCCACACATTACTTTCCCCAAGCAGGCACAAGTCCTTTTCCACATCACCTCGCAAAGGAATTGCTTGCTGTTTCTTGCCTTCACAAGGTCTATCTCAGGTTGGTCTTTGATTATTCCTAATTAATCCTTACAGTTTTAGTCCCCTTGTCCCTCAAACACACAGCAACCATTGCTGTGACCTGCTGCTTACTTCTGGTGCAGTCTGTGCTTTTTGGGCTCACATCAGTCTAAACATACCATCAACATAATTGGTTTGGAGCCAGTATAAAAGATGTCACAGGAGCTTGCATGGGTTTGATACTAACCATGCTCTAAACTGCTAAAAATTAAACCTGTGCAACAAGTGTGTAAAGATGCACCTAAATCCTACACTGAGATCTAAATGAAAAAATTTCATACTCATGACCCAGCTACTCTGGGTCAGGGAGAAAGAAGCATCTTCTCTCCTTGTCTGTTCTACACGTTCACTTATTTTGTAGACTGTCTCTTTTGTATTTTTAGAAGTGGATGTTGCTAAGGCAACCAAACTAGCTGAACATTTTGTTTCCCTAAGAACAATGCATGTTTAAATATTCAGGCAATTTTCCATTGTTCGGCAGAAATGGTGAAATCAGTCAAATTATCCAGACCAGATGAGGGAAGTTTAGGTTGGCTTTCTATTATATTTAAAAGCCTTCAGTGTGCTGTCAGCCTTCCAACAGCTCTGTCCAAGGAGGAACGATATACAGCAGACACATAGATTACCATCCATAAATGGGAGGTTTATTCCTTTCTGTTACACTCCTCACAACAAACTAAAAAACATAGCCGAACTCACCCCTATGTAGAGGCTGATACAAGGCTTGCTCATGCTCTGAAAGCAAATCATCAGATAATGATAGTATCATATAGGCTAGAAGGGCCAAATACTAGCTCAGTTTATCACTCTTATTCCTTTTGCCTAGTCCGTGGATTTCAGGCACATGTTTCAAGCATCTGGAAAAGATTGAGAATATTCCTGCAGAGCCAGCTGCTTGTTACCCCCAAAACTGGGTTGGTGATGGGATCCTACAAACAACTCTCACCTGCTTGTACAAAGCTCACCAGCCTGGCTTCCCACCTGACTTTGCACTGGGGCAGATTGCAGGGGTCTGGCACAGCCCATTCCACCGGCTGATCAGTGACGGCAGGAACTGCCACCTCGTGAGTGGCTTGGAGCAGAGTGTGGTGTCCATGCCCTGCAAGAGAGCCAGACCCATGCACTGAGACTAAGATACCCTGGTTTTGACATGAACTGACATGCTTGACAACTTGACTTTTGACACGCTTCTGATTTTGACATGAACATTTTCTGAGATGATCACGAAGTGTGCTTAACTTCACTTTTCCCTCTGGCATGATGAGATAGCTAAAGCTATAAAAAACTGAAGAAACTATTATTATGGCTTTAAAATGTTTTCCAAAGAAGTGGCAAATACTATTATAATGCTAAAAAGAGCAGGGGACAAGAGGGGAGGGAAGAAATAAAAGAGATTAGAAGTGTTAAAATGTGAGACTGCAAAAGGCCTAAAGACACAAGAAGCACGGCACAGTCAAGAAAATGGATGTACTTCAAGAGCTGATCTCTAACCCAGAAGCAGGAGCAGCCTATTACTCAAGGGTGCAAGATGCAGAGGAGAGTCACGATGGGAAGAGAAGTGAGGAATACAGGACTGAAACTACTGTCAGTGACAGCAGAGATGCTGCACAGTGAAGCAGGCACTCCTCCACTGAGTGACACACAACACACGCCTGACTGACTAGTGTTACTATGGAATGGAGCCATTTACTCTTTCCTTGCAACTCCCTCTTCCTTATAGATATCTTTTCCGGAGATGTGAGCAGTACACTGATTACACTAGATTACAATTTATCAATCTGAAAAAAGAACTTCAGAAACCTCTTTGGTTTTGATCATTTTGTAGTTTCTGTGTGTATATTTGTGCTTTTCTCTGTCTTTTTTTAAAAGCGAAGCACATCACCTAGAGCATTCAAATACTTTATCCTAACAGCTGATCAGTGTGAAGAAGACTGTGCTGTTCAAAGAGCAATAGCAAGTTTCTCTAGCCCAGATCCAAGCATACCAAAACGTAAGAGAAGTGTCCTAGGACTGCCAAAGATACTGGGTTGAAATACTAGCGCTGGCAGGGACAATTAGTTTTCAGGAAACTAGCTGGTTCCTAGGATGGTGGACAGCTAGGCAAAGTCTGAATAGCTAGAAAAGTCAATGAGTCATGGGTTAGCCTGACATAGCCATGTGCTCCATGAAAGAGCCATATGAGCCATAAAAGTCCTATCCCCAGTGCAAGCTGATCTGTTTGGCTTTTCTCCACCCCAGCACTTTTCCTGAATAACAAGAACTGGCAGATTAGATGTGGCCCAGGATGGGTACACTTCACATCATGGATAATTAAACTACTTCCAAAACCATCATTTGGGATTATTTGCACTGTGTTTCTCCTTTATAGCCCTCACTCTCCCTGCAGATTGGACTGCTTGCCTGACCAGCCTCTTCAAGTCTGGAGCCTGGCCAACCTGAAGGATTAGGAGGAAGGTCAAAGTCCAAACTAAGGCTCACAGTTGAGAACACTATTTAGTCAGAGACAGGGGTTTAGCAGATGCTTAGACCTAGGCAAACATAAAGAAGTTGGACAGAAAAGAGTAACTTGGAGGTCTAGGAATGAGGCAGATTGGTCCACACCAGGCTCCCAGTGAGAAGAGTTTGGGGAGAGTGCCAATTCATCACATTGCAATACATCTGACTGCAAAAGAGGTGATATTTTCAACTTTGGCCCGCAGTCAACTGAAACCTTTGTGCAACTAGGGCATGGAGCACCTGAGCTTCATGGTCCAGTGAAGCAGCAGACTGGAGGGAGTGAAAGAGGGAAGAAGGAAATGGAAATTGCAGACTGGAGTGGATTTGGAATGGGTAACAAAGTGCAAAGGAGCAGAGAGGAAATACAAGGTGTGCTTGCTCTCAGTGCCGCCTATTCTTGGAGCATCAGCAAACAACAAAGCCTTTGTTTCATCCTTACTGACTCTTTAAATGTCAGTGTTTCTGCTTCTGCCAGGTGGTACCTATAAATTATTCAGTCACCCAAATACATCATCTGCCCAAAAAGGGAAGACTGAGCTGAACAGGACCAAAATCCAGAAGGGATTATTTTAATAAAAAGCACCTATTGTGTGAAGAATCAGCTACTTTCTCACCACAGACACACTCAGGAGAAAGAAAGGGGAAGATCCCCAAGGAGAACTGTTGGATCAGAGCCAACATAGTGCTGCCGTATGCAGTGAGACTCTCTGGGGCAAGAGCAGGGAGCCCAGGGATGTTGCAGCCCAGTTTATTGCATGTTGCACAGGACCCCGCCTAAGCCAGGGTTAGTTTCAGTGCGGGGCATTGCCAGTGATATTACTCATACCACTTCGAGCAATTCACTTGTCTTCCATCTGTCTCAGTTTCCTCACCTGTGAAACAGAGCTTGATAGTGGCTTTGCAATGCATGACTGTTTTTCTGGCCCTGGCTTCTATGCCTCCTCTACAGCTGCCAGCATGGCAGTCTGCAGGTGGGTCTGCTTTCAAGTCTGCAGCCTTAAGGGAGACAGCTTTCCCTATGGGAAACTATGCTTGTATGAATATATGATGAGTGCAGTCAGTGCTACTATGATTATTACACAGCAGCAGTGGCTGATACAACCTCTCAGCAAAGGTGATTGTGGCCCAGAGAGGGCAGATTGTGCAGACATGCAGAACATGCACAGCTACCACTTTCAAATCCTATTTGCATTCGTATCTCTGAACTCTCTGCAAAGTGGTTTACCCCTACCTTTCAGTTAGCCAGGGAAAATGCTCCCTCTGCATATTACACACAAATACCTGACTAGTTCTCGTAACCATATGCCAGTGTAGCTGCCCCATGATGAGACTCTATGGCCTCTGCATGTGGCTGTGAATGCTGCATCTAATCTGGGGGGACCACCTCTGTCATGCGCAGCAAAAAGGACACTTTCTGTAAAGGAGCAAGCAGAAACTGCACTGAGAACAGATGCTGCTCTGCACTGAGCACTGAGCCTCCTAGATGATTTTTATCATCAGTTTTCTGAGCACAGCAGCTTTCTATTCAGTTGGTACAAGAAACACAGCCATGGGCTGAAGGGTTTGTATGGATGAGATTACTTCTTTTTTTTCCACACCTGTTCTTCCAATAGCTGTTCTTAATAAGCATTTAGCAAACAGGAGGAAGGGGACCAGAAGAAACGAACAATCAAACTGAAGGCAGACGCTCATGCTCGCCTCACAAAGCAACTAATTGGACTTTCTGTCTACACAATGAGTTGAATTTTGCAATGCAAACCTAAGAAGTTAAAAACAAAGCTGTGACTTTACTGTTCCCACAACTAGAGCAAGTTATCTGCAAATCACATCTGAAAAACATATTGCAACTCCAAATGAATGAAAAGGTTTTTAAGAGTAAACAAGAAGGAGGTTTGGCTTTTACTCCAAATTTTACTAGTTCCTCACGACACGGACACAATCCTGATTTTGGTACTGTAAGAGGCATTATGTAACTATGCAAAATGCCAGGGATGTGGGGGCAAGAATCCTGTCGGGGCTCAGGTATTAGACTGTGACTGAAAATACTGCCGTGATTTCCATCACAAATCCACTGAGTCATGAAGATGTTACAGATTATTCACACTGCAGGAGAAGCCAAAGGAAAACAGATCTGAAAAGAGACCTTTCACACCAGTCAGCTTCTGCTTAAGGGAAGCTTGGACTACTTTCTGGTCTGTCAAATGGCCTAAATGTCCTTTCAACTATTGCACATCACAAACAAACAGTTCCATACAAACACCCCCCTCTCTGCCAGGTACCTGTGCACAAAGATTCCTTGGGTACCACCCCAAAATATTCAACCAGTTTGGTTCTCCTAGAGCATTTTATACTACACTGATGCTAAGAATTGGTAGCAGATTTATCCTTACACTGGCCAGACAGACTGGAACTTCTTGACAGCAGGCCCAGAGCTGAGGACACAGAGAGATGAGAGACAAGGATTTCCAAATGTGAGGGGATCTCCACACAGGCTTGAACAAGCAGCCCTTTGCTTTGATCTCAGAGCAATAGTAATTTTCTCTTCACAGTGACAGCTTAGGGCTCAGCTGCTGCGACACTGGTTTTGGAATCATATTACTAGAAAGGTCAAAATCATTAACATGTGCTTTAGGAAGAGGGAAGATACCAGGCAAAACCTGTAAGCTTCCACTGCCGAAAGATGCCCCCTGGACTAGCAGATGCTATTATTTGCTTCATTTCGTTGTAGGCAGAAGGGTGTCCTCTTACCAAGGGAACAGAGGAGGTCATTCTGCTTGGAAGTCTTTAAAAAATGTGCATAGCAGGAGGAACTTCGTGTGACTTTGTAGAATTTAAAAAGCACAAAACAGTTAGAAGAAGTGAATGAACAGATTATGACCCTTTTACCTGGCATGGCAATAACTTGTACAGCCTCCATGGGGCCCCTTTAGCATTTTAGAGCTGTTGGGGATGGTTGCTCCAGTGTTAAAAACACACAGACTTATTCTTGCTCCTCTATCCAGCAGGAAAGACTGAATATGGAGTTGGTGCTACAGCCAAAGGACAAGAACTAAGAAGATAGTTTTGGCCATGCCTCGATTACATGGGTTGGGGCATAAGCACAATAATGATTTCACTACAGTCTGTCTTCAACAAGAAGTGTTAATGAGTAAGAGGGGAAAAAACAGATAAAGGCTTCCACAATGTCTGAGCTACAGCTTTGTCTTTCTTGTTTACCAGACACCTCTGTGAGGCCACCTAAAAACACCAGGTGCCTCAGCAGTGCATTAATCATCAAGGTAGCTGGCACATCAGGGCAACATATTTCCCTTTTGAGAGCAGCCTTCCAGCATCATAGCAGCCTTCCAGTATCTGAAGGGGACCTATAGGGATGCTGGGGAGGGACTCTTCATTAGGGACTGTAGTGAC
>JBCJKH010044684.1:18611-34553 GCA_039877255.1 Loriculus beryllinus
TGGAATGGGTTGCCCAAGGAAGTTGTGAGTGCTCCATCCCTGGCAGTGTTCAAGGCCAGGTTGGACAGAGCCTTGGGAGGCATGGTTTAGTGTGGGGTATCCCTGCTTATAGCAAGGGGGTTGGAACTAGAGGATCTTAAGGTCCTTTCCAACCCTAACGATTCTATGCTTCTATGATTCTAAAAGTTAAAACATCTATCAAACAGTAGTGTAGAGTTCCTACAAAGACCACTACTTTGAGTGCTTCATGAGCCATTTGCTTTTTTGAGCTGGGCCTCACTAAGTAAAAACCAACCCTACAATCTCTGCCCTAAATTTTTAAAGTTTAACAAGACAAACAGTGTATTTACAGGCTTCTCACCCATTGACACATTTAACCACCTCCTTCCACGTAAGTAAGCTGCCTCTACGTTTCATAGCCTAGTGGCGTTCTCGTATTTGTCATGTGTACTCTTGGCTGGATAATGAGATTCACCTTGATTGAATAGTGCCAATGTCTCTAAAGTAATCTGGCCCATGAAAAATCATCTTTCTTATCCTTGAGTATGACATGTGCATTAGCTGCAGCCTTTATGGTGTGAATCCTCTAACCTCTACAGGATACAATTTCACACAAGCCCTAGCAAGAAAGACTATCTGAGGCTAAGAATTCATACCACCTACAGCCTGTACTCTTCAGAGAGGCAAGAAACCACTGCTTTTGCCATAGAATTCACCTTTAAACCTTTATGTAATTTTTTATGCTCAAATTCAATCTGGGAATTTGGAGGTCAAGTGCTTTGGACTTGCATCTTGTCTTGCCTTGTACCTCCCTTTTGTATTTGTACAGCTTTTTGTGCAGCACCGTATGTTCACACTCAGTGTTCACCTTCATGTACAGCATTAAATTAAGCTTTTCCACAGCATTTTTTCTTATCCATTTCCCCTTGACCCACTAAAACCTATTGCCTGAGTTTAATGAGCCATTCATCTTGGCTCAGGATCAGGTTGTTAGCTGCTGTGCTCAAAACTGTAGTCTTCCAGTGCTTTTCCATAACTTCCCTTGGGCTGCGTTTCCTTGGTCAGCTACATCTACATCTCACTACTTCTATATCAGAAATGACCCCACACAAAGACAGCATATACTAGGTTTACATCCACTTGCAATGCAGTCTGATGGGCAGGCAACACTTCTAGTAGTCCTTTGGAGGCAACCAGACCAGCTTCCTGCTACCTGGAAGAAAATGTTTCCCCAGCTGAGGACCTGGGAAGTGATTGCAGCAGTTCTAAAGCCTCACCTGAGTGAGCATACCTCTTCAAGAGACATGGTCCAGTACAGCTTGGCACACTTGTATTTGCTTGCATTAGCTTAATACGACCCAAGGTCATGTAACAGCAAAAACATACCCTTCGAGTGGTACACTCTTATGAGCGCTCACCTTTGCTGTACGCTTTGCACACTCCTTCTTGCAGTTGCCACATGATTATTCTCACATTCATCATGCACTACTGCGGCACAGGCTAACTTTTTTTTTTTTGCTTTTATTACTGCTTTGCTTTTCATAGAGCTGGCTACAATACTGTCATGGCAATCCAGTATTTTGATTCACAGCAGAATAAATGTTTGAAGGTACGAACAATTACTCTATTAACCCTGCACACAAAACTTAAAGGCTAGATCAGCTCTCGCAAGAACCCCCACTGTAAAAAAGGAATGTTGGAAACAGCTCTTAGGAGGGGAGATGCTGCTCTGTGCTCAGGAAAGGCAATTCAGGAAGGTTGTCTAGAGGTCACATTTGCTTTGCCTCTAATGTTTTGGAAAGGGAGAGTGGTTTAAATTTTCAGAAGTGGGGAGCTGCCTCAGGACAGTGCCTCCTTGACTCCACACTCTGCAGTGCGGACGCCTCACTCTTTAGACCTGGACAGTTGTTTGGGCCAGAGCGAAATAGCTGCAGTCATGACCTTGCTCTCACTTTTTCCCATTACCACAGTTTTCTTTGACAGCTAGCACTTTAGGGGCTGTGAGGGCAATGGAAGGATTGTGTTGACCTCATGATGAGGTTAGGGCTTGTCTCTGTGCAGGAATATAACTGATGTAATGAAAACATGAGTCCTCTGCTCCTCTTTTCTCTGTGGTGATTCTGGCATCCAGCACCTCCACTCAGAATTTCCTCAAGGGATCAAAAGGGCTCAAAAATGAAAGAACTGGCTTCAGGCCAGCACTTGGTCCTTAGCTTGTTTAGGCAAAGTCCTGAAACACCCTGTTTGTGAAATGAATTGCAGACCTGTGCCTCCGGGGGAATTAGAGTTAACGGCTTAATGTTCTCATGGAAAAAAAAAAAGCCATGCAGTCATTTTGAGCAGCCTCGCTCGCTGCTGGGCTGTGTATCTCCTTAATGCAGTTTCAGGAGAGATGGTTGTTAGGGAGAGGGAGTAAGATCCCATTTTGTATGCAGATTTCGGTGCTGAATTGAAGGTCTTACAGTCTCATGCTGCTGGGACAACAGCAGCAGTATTCAGCCATTCCTTTTGCAGTGATCATCAGATGACCTTGAGATTTACCCAACTGGGGAAGTACAGTTTCTATATATATCCCATTTTCCGGGATCATGTTTTCAGATGTATCAGAGACAATCCTAGTGAAGAAACAATTCAGTTGGGTATACACTCCTTTCCCTCTCACCCTTCCTATCCCCCTGGCCCTCCCTTACTCTGGGTTGTAAAAAAAGCCTCTGAGATTTCTCTTTTAGCACTGACCTTCTGAGCTATCTCATGATGAAGATAGGAAGAGACTGCAACCAGACAGTGAAAAAAGAAAAGCCTTTTGCTAGCAGGGAAATGTGTGAGTAATATACACACTGTTGGAGAGTGGCCAAATCACTCTAGTAACGGCTGTTAGTTCCCCTTACCAAGAAAATGATCAAATGAGAAAGAGAAGCTGCAGTCGGGTGTCAGAAATGCTGAGTCGCAACGGGAGAGTGCCGCATCCAATGGAAATTTACCCAGAAGCCAGTGACCTTCACATGCTGGGGATGAGAACCGAGAGCTTGCAGGGATATCCTGCTCTCACTTACGTGCTATTGTACTACCCCCATGGCACCACACAGGCAGAGCACACCCCAGGAAAAGGAGGCCAGAAGATGAGCTCAGGAGAAATGGAAGCTTCAAGGCAGAGTGAGCTGCCAGGACAGCCTCCATGGCATGAACGGGTACTGCTCACATGGAGTGCAAGGACAGCTGGCTCCACAGCACTGCCTAGTCTGTGGTGATTACTTGCCTCAGTTGACTACTTGCTGCTCCTCTGGCCCTTCCCCTGCTGTTTTGGATACATGGTCTTGAAATGAGACAGCTTGGCAGCTTGGTCCTGCTGACCCATGCCTGGGGGCTAATCCCACCTGGAGACTGCAGGTAGCAAAGGTGACTTGACAGCTCCCTGCTTTTGGGACCAATAGTCTGTGCCTCATGTCAAGCTAGAGATGCCCCAGGGGCTGCTTCAGTGCATGCCCTGGAGCCATTTTCACAATGTGTCAGGCACTTACTGTAAGCAGAGTACAGGAACACTCTGGCTTCACACTTCAGGGAGGGTTTGAGGCTATTACATTGTTTGAGGCTATTAATAATTGGATATTACCCAGAACATCTCCTATCCCCCTCACTCCCAAGTACTGGAACTGGGTTGATGGCTTTGCCTGCAAGTTTGCAGCCTCTCCTTGAAAAACACCGGGAACTGGGGGAGGATGGGCAATAGTGCCAGAGAACAAAGGATACAAGGCAGTAAATAAGAGTTGTAGCTGAAAATAGAGGATAACTACCTGCATCATGCTGGAAGATGTTATAAAAAGGAAGAGATAACCGGTAATGCAGTGATGGGGATGCTGGCTAGATGGTGCTAGCACATACTCCTGTGCTTTTGTCAGGGACTAATACATTATTATTGCTTTTTGTTTAGGCAAAGTTTTCATTTCCATCACAAGGGCTACAGAAACTACTGTCCGTTGACGGTACTACTGATAGAGGACTGGTGGTACTCAGTGAGCTTCTTGTCCCTTTCAAAGATGAAGGGCTTCTGGAATATGAGAAAGGTAATGCTTTCTTTGCAGCGTGGGGGGAATGATAAACAGCAGTCAGTGTCAACCCAGTATTCCTGTGTTGGCTAAGCACGACACAAAATGCAGTATCTGCCTCACATCATCCTTGAAATCACCCCTTCATTTCTGTGCTGCAGGGATTCTTTCTTAATCCTTCAGACTATACTGGATTAGGCTATCCTGGCTGTTCTAGCAGAGCCGGCTCCAATCACCAAGGCAACGGCAGGCTCCTCAGCTCCTGAAAGGGCTGTATCCACGTGGTGAGCTGAAGATCGTGGCTCAAGCACACCCAGTCTCACGACCCACACGTTTTCCTATACCCTGCTATACCCTGCGTGTGGCAAGGCATCCACGGCGCCCTTCGGAAGATCCAAGCCCAGCTACAAGAGAAACCAGTGGCCTTCTGGGACACCTGCTGGTTGACTGGTGCTTGGCACACCAGCTCATCTGAAGGCCAGGCCTGCAGAAGGACTGTTCCCAGTCTTCAGAGCCTGCATTAAATGTCCTCTAGCCCTCTCAGTGAATATCTGTAATGAACAATGCAGACCGAGGATAAATTAAATCTTGAAAGTAGGCTCAGACCTAAAACAAGCTCCCTACTTAGCGATGGCTTTCAGAGAGCCAGCCCAGCCACCACTAGAGGGAACAGAAGGCCACAATGAGTGACAACATTATAAGACTACTCTCTGAAATGAATTCAGTCAACCAGAAAATACTAGCAGACGTTCTTCATTAAAACCAAAAATATATAACTGAAATACAGATATCTCCTAATCTGGTAACAGGAGGAAGTGGAGACTGGAAACAGAGACCAAAAACGGAGACCAAGGAGGAATTTCTTTTCTTTGTTTGCCCTCAAGCCCCATCACCAACTCTTCTTACAGCAGAAGAATAAAAGGGGACATTTTATATCCAAGTCTCCCTGAAGCTGTTGATGGAAGGCCAGAGTCAGTGGAGACCTGGGTCAATGAGTCAATCAGTGTTGTGGAGGGACACAATACCACAGTGCCAATGGGTTCCCACTACTCTCAGTTCCCCAGGAAATCAGGCAAAGCTAAACCCAGGATTGTGTGCATTTGAAGGAGGAGAAGATACCACCTTCGTCATCTATCTCATAAAGATCCTACAAGCATCCCAAATCCTCTCCTTGAAGTGGGCATAACATGTTGCACATGTAAGCAAAATCAGCTGTGTCTGCTACTCTGGGTTTGCTCCTGGGTGCTCCATGGACATGTAGCTCTGCTCTGGTCTGCACTGTTGAGCCAGTCTTGCCATGTGCAAGGGTGGGAAAAGAAAGTACCAATGAGACCAGCTAGAAAGTAGAAGCAAAATGTTACCCAAGAGGTTAGAAATAACTTCAGCTTCAGCAGCTGGTTATACAGCACTGAGAGAAACAGGAACAAAAGATGAGACTAAACAGTGCAAATACTTGTGAGGCCTTGCCCATCTTCAGGGCTACCAGAGAAAGGACTTCACCAGTCCCTGCTGCTGACTGCCCCTACAGAGCTATTCACACTGCCACAGGTACCCTTTGGCCTGGGCTGGAAGAAAAAAAGGGTGCCTTGTTAGATACCCCGATCCCAGGCACTTCACATCAGCCCCCCTGCTGGCTGATGGTGCAGAGCAACCAGGAATCAGAGCAAATATGAGGGCAGAGCAATCCTCACGCAGTAACTCTCCCTAAAGGTCAAGGTTGGCTGAATAGTGCTGTGGGAGGAAAATGCACTCTTACTGCCTCTAGTGCCAGTCATTTCAGTGTACCTTTGAAACATTCAGGGCTGTTCCTTTCCTGATGGATGGATTTATGAGCCTTCGTTCTCCATTTCACAGTGTCAGGACAACTGCACTGTTTCAACAGATTCACTCCTGCTTCATACTGCTATAATCAAGAGGCAGGCCTCCATGTTATTGTTCCCAGGAATTAATGCTGAAGATCTCTTGATCTGTGCAACAGCTACAGTCAAATCCATAGCAGAAACTGTCCCATTACTGCCCTTTGTTGATATGACTCATCTTGACTCTGTTAACCACTACTAATGTAATTCTTAAGAAATAAACTTATTTGGATTTAGGCTGCCAGTCTTTGTTCCATCTCCTCTTATGCACAAATTCTCCTCTAATTCTGTTCGTGCTGCTCTGGCTGCCACAAAGTGAATCATTTCCCCTCACTGACACAAGCAAATCCCGTGCAAGCCCTGTGCAGTGGGTACTGAACTGGTCATAATGCAGTAAGAAACTCATTTGAGATGCTCCTGACGGAAAAAGAGCTGTAGCACAACTCTGAGTCTAGATAAAGTACGTGGCTCTTTTCTGCCCCTCTCTGCTCCTGAAGGATGAGGAAAACCTTGCTTTAAATAACGCTGCAGTCACTGTGGCTGCACGGCACAGAAGTCAATGGAATGGCATGGCTCAATCCAGCCCAGTCCATGTGATGGCACTTTTCAGGTCTGAAGTTGCCTTTACCCTTTCTTCCTACCCTCAGGGCCAGTCCAGCTACTCCTGTTGCCTGCCAATCACAGCAGCAGTTCTGCTTTCAGTTTCATAGCCACAGATTCATTCACATGTGCACACACACAAGTGTTATTGACACTCACACTCATGGCCTGTCCTTACTTCCCTTCATCTTCAAATATCAGTCTCATAGGGGTCATGAGGCTGACTCACTCCAAGTTTACTTGCTTTGGCCTCCCCATCACCTGCACATCTGAGCAATCCTCCTACGTGAACTTTATCTCAGAGTTTGGCTGTGGGCAGGAATCATGTCAGGGAAGAAAGCAACTCCTTTGTCATTGACAGGGAGGTGCCTGGGTGTCTTTTGACCTAATGCTGCTGGTGAGACAGGCTGATATCACAAAACACAGTAGTGGGGACAACTCAGAGGTCAGAGAAATGCCAGCCTGCAATTTCAGCTCTTCTATGAGGAGAGAACGACAATTTTTCTCTATTTGGATCCCAGTTCAGGCTTGAAATATGAACCATGGAAAACTAGCAGGGTAGTTGAATCCAAGGTCTGAAATTGGGTTTTTCGCTAGTCTTTTTCAGGTGGATGCTTCAGGATTTTTCCATGAGATCCCATGCTACCTGAAGAAGAGCCTTATGGCCTCATCTCGTAGAGCTGTAGACTCTCTTACCAAGTGTGTGGTTATGGTCCCTGCTTGACCTAGTCACCATGGGAAGACCATTTCTAATGGAAAATGTATTTTCTCAGCAAGCTAAGCTAAGGAAAACAGATCTTTCTGTAGAGTAGCCTATTAGCAGCTTAAAAAAATCTGGCCCATCTACACTTAGCCATTTCTAGATCAAGTTTTGTAATACTTTGGCCCCACAGATGTCACTGGGAGCTTTGGTCTTGAATTCTGTGGGGACAGGATTTATTTTAAGGCCATTTCATGTCATAAGAAACCAAAAGCACATCATACACTGTGTGCACACTCTGGCTTTACCTAACCAGTGAACCTTCATTCAGGCAAATGCTATCTCTATGGGATGACCATGGGCTGACAAAACATCCACATGCATATAAAATTACCATGTCAAGGCACTAATTGTTTTGAATATTTTTTGCCTCCAAGAGCTATGCTCATTAACTGGTTCACCTTCCCTCCTCTCTGGTGGAAAATAGGCTGAATCAAGAGAGAAATTACAAACAGGACTTGACAAAGTATGCAGTTTGTCAGACCAAGTAGGGACACAGTACAGGATAGGAGCAGTGCACTTCACCACCCTCCCCCGTGTTCACATCTTACCATCTGCTTGAGAAGTTTGCCACTGCCCTACAGACAAAAAATGATTGAAGTATGTAAAGGCCAAACAAAAAAATTACCTGTCTCACAAGCGGTAGCTGTTGTACCAATGCTCTTTCCCTGGAACCAGTCTGATGCTAAGATGGTATCCCATACCCCCAGCAGCAAGTCACACCCAAAGAAAGAAGAGCAAAAGTGAAGAAGTGAAGTCACACATTACCTTAGCATAACCACACTTATGCAGGTAAGCTGTAGGGATGTCAGGAGCCAACGCTTTGTAGTATGGAGTGAAACTTGCCATATGCCCAAGGGCCTCAACGTTAAAATGGTCCACTTTGGTATCTGCACTACAGGTAATCACTGACAGTGCCTAATTTTGAAGGGATACATAAATATATATATAGGGAGGTGGATATATACATAGGGAGGGTTATATAAATATATATGGTATTTCACTAAATAAATAACATTCTGCACTCCTATTTACCTCATGAGCATTTACCATCTTTACCTAGAATGGGATAAGAGTTGTGCCTGGCTGTTCAAAAGCTCCAGTAAGAAGTGCTTCCATTAGACAGCTTTCTTCTCACTCTGATGCTACAAAAACAAGGCTGCTGTGGGTTGCATGGTGACAGTCACTGGACCTCAACAGGCCATGAGATAGCTCAAGCATCGCTGACTGGTGATTAAGCATTAACAGACATCAGTCAAAAGTACAGAAAAAGAGGACATCTGAAAGCACAGAAACAAGATCCTGATGCAAAGCTCCAGAAAGGAGCTAAGTCTCTTTCCCTTTCTACTCTAAGAAAATCCTGCCACCTCTGCAAAACAGTCCTCTTCACAAACAAACAGGGATGAGGTTTAGACAAGGGAAAGCCAAATGAAATACAGAATGCAAAAGACTGCATCAGCCTGAGGAGTACAGCAATCTATTAACATAAGCTTACATGAGCCACGTTTTCCATGTTTCTAAAACACAGACAAAGTACCTAACATCTCTCATGTGGCAGGATCCAGAGAAAGAAGCTTGCCAAAGCAGGACCGGGCAGTCCTCCAGAAGAGTGGTTTAGTTTCAAAAGCTGAAGTGTACTTAAAACTTTTAGGGAGAACAAGAGGCCAGCTTCAGATGCTGTCTCACAACTGCACATGGATTTCCAACCTGATGAGAAGTTCCTCTCTCCAGATTAATACTCCACCATTAGACTATAGTTTAATACATATGAATGATGACATTTAAGCAACTGGGACAAACTTCACCATTCCATCAATTAGTATAGCTGACACTGGCCGTTTCCAGCATAATCCCTGCTCTGCACACAGGACAAATTTTCCACCAACACAACAGTAATAACAACATGTACTTATTTATCAGCAGGACAGAAAGTAGGGAGGATTGCTTTTGCAAATGAAGAATGCTTGAGAAATTCTGAGTAAGGGAGAATGCAACTAGCATCTAATAAGAAGTAGCACAGGCATTGTATGGATGAGTAACCACATGTTTAGAATAAGGCTGCGACAGCCTCTACTCTTATGGAAAATGGCATAGCAGGGAGCTCTCTTTTTTTTCCGCCGGAAAACTGCCATTGCCACCACTACCAGAGCATGTAACATTCAAACAAAAGACACGGTTCCAGAAATCTTTTAGGGGAGAGAAAAGGGTTAAAGGCATTTTTCGAAAGATATGTACAGCCAAGTAATGTCCACCTTAGTGATCTGCAGAGTGCATGTTGCATTACATAGCCTAAAAGGGAAAAGGGGCTATAAGCCTGCTTATGTCAACCCACCTCATAGAGAAGAGTTACCCACAACACAAAGCCACTGTCATGACACAACTCTGTTCTGCTGACAGCACTAAGGCTGACAGCCTTAGTGAAGAAACCAAGAGCTGATTCAGTTTGGAGTCTTAACTCCTATCTCTACCCAGGAGTGAATGTGAAACAGTAGAAGCACTGGAAAAGAGTAGAGGAGTGGAAAGGAAAAATGTTCTTCTCTTACTGCAATTGGCAGACAGCTTTCCTGGTGTCCTTACATTGGCAAAGAGCCTCCCCTCCTCCTTAGCAGCTGCCCCTCATTTCAATGTATTAAAAACAAGATAACAAATCTATCCAGAAAAGGCATTTACACAGTGCCTAAAATACAAAGAGTACTCACGTCAATTGGAATCAGAATTTTGAATTGGCTATTCTTACTTCACAGACTACATTGCCCAGAACTTTTTGAAATAACCACCTGCAGAAGTTATGTTACTGTTCTGGGAAGGGTGAAAAAACACAACCCCCCCCCCCCCCCCACCAAAGAACCAACTCAAAAAACCCACTCAAACCTGAAACAGTTCCCTTTATCCATTTGCATCATTGTCTTTTTGCAGGGTGCACTGCTGGGCAAAAGCTGAAGATTTCATGCAGAAACTTTGCTCATTGTGGGGGTTTGGGTTTGGTTTTTTTTTTTCAGTGTAGGAATAACAGAAACAAAATCTGTATTAGGAATCTCTGTTGAAATACTGACTGGAAAATGATGGCCTTCATCCCCACATATGACTGCAGAGGGTCGTACAACAGATACCAAGTCCAGAAGGGCCCAGGGGACACTGTTCTCCAAGGCTACACACCCTCCAAAATATTCCAGAATTACCTGTGTATAAAGCAAAATACTAATGGCCTTTAACCCAAAGTTAAATGCTAGCACTACAATGGGCCACAGAAAAAAAGCAGGAGAGATAAGAATTACTGCCAGTGCCCAAGATCCCTGCCACAGCTGGAAGTTTGTTACGGGAATTCCTAGCTGTTGGCATGTGAAAGAGAAGCAGGGCTGGCAGTGTACGGCATGAGCTTACATGAAAGAAGCAGCTGGGGATCAGATCCAGATTTACGAACCTGGAAAACAAACCCCACTATTAGGGGTAAGACCTGCTGAAAGAGCGGATGTGACAGTGGGAAAATGGTAAAAGGGAAAGACAGGAGGGAGATTAAGCACAAAGTAAGCAAATGGCTAAAAACAGAGGAAGAAATGGTGGTGACCTCTGTTTTTTAATTGCCAGTTTTGCTATAAACTCAGTGCATGACCCTGATGACAAGTAAACCTTATCATGTTTTTCCTCGGTTTCCCACATCTGTAAAATGGATATCACATTTCTGTACCTCACGGCTATAAAAACCTTAAGATCCTTAAATGGAAGGTGCTAGAAAGCTAGACTATATTACAGTGTAAAAAAGCAACAGATAGGCACGAAAGAGAAAGGCCAACTCAGAAAATAAGCACTGGTATCTGTGGAAAAATGTCATTTTGGGTACTATAAAGAGCTAAGCCATTTATATTCTTAAAAGAAGGCATGGCTGAGAAAAGGAGTGCTTTATCCTTGTTAGCACTATGGTTCCCAGCAGAGCTTCCTACAGAACAGTCAGTGAAAACAAATAAATGCTGATGTGACGGTGATGGTGATAGTGATTGATGAAGGAAGATGAGGATCCCATTGTGTTCAGCACTGTGAACACCTAATGATCCTTACTCAAATGTCTCATATTTAGACTGTAAGGAAGAGACAACAATGAATAGAGTAGGCTGATAAGAGATGTGCATACTGCAATGAAATTGCTTTTTCTAATTGGGTTTCATCTTGGTGAGATGATAAGCAATCCCATCATCCCAGCCTCATGTTTATGGGAATGTGGATCTATCCACTGTGTATGAAGGCAGTCAGCAATTCTCTGCTGTGGAGGGCAGAGACTGTATCAGGCAATTCATAGAGCAGTAACAGTATGCAAATTAAATTTTCTGCAGCAAAGAAGGAATTTTTGGCAACACCCTCTCCAAATTTTTCACTGTTACCCAGGGAATCTCTGCCTAAGTGAAGGGTGTATATGAGATTCATTATTTCCTTAGTCTTATAGCTTGGGCATTATTTTGCCTGCAGCACTGCAGGGATCTATCTGAGCATGCAGCTTTGGACTTTGCCAGTCAGCTCAATGGAGTAATGAAGCAAAGCAATGAAGCCAATGTAGCAAAAATGCTGATTGTACTACAGCCCAGGAGAAGCACTATTCATATTCAGCTCACTGAAAAGCTTGTTACAACATCACAAATCCTCTGTAGCAGCAAGAGCAGGAGAAGGGAGAGCAGCCTGATGTCCCTGCTTTTCTTACACAGCCTGTTCTTGGTCCTGTGCGTCATGCCCTCCTTCATTGCTCTCCATCTCTTCTACACAGTTCAGTGAGACTCTGAGATCCAGGTTTGACGGGTTGTGAGTTAGAAAAGGCTTTTTCTACCATGACCTAAAGGCCACAAGAGCCAAGGAGTTTCTCGCTGTCAATCCAAATTCATGCTTTGAGTAAATTTGACATAAGAAATACGCAGCCCCCATGGTGCCAATATTAATAACAATTTTCAGAGTAGAACATCATTTTAAGTGGGAAAAAAGAAAACAGGCTCTCGGAACAAAGAAAAGCAGCTGGAAATGTCAAATTTGTTTAGTGTCAGGAAATCATGTATCTAGAAAGACAAGCTCACAGTAGTTATTGTAACTGCTGGATAAGAAACATTTTTTTGGTTTTGGCTGAAGAGTTGGGAACCTTTTTCCCCATCTCCTTCCACAACAGAGCAAGATGAAGATTTTTGTGAGTTTTCCCGTGAAAGGACAGAGAGCAAGAAGCAAGAAACAAATAATTGATGGCTGGGGAATATGGGCATTTGCTTGGGGTTGCAAGACATCAATTGTCAAATCCATAGTAAGAGACAGTCATTTAACAACTGAGCTTACAATATCAGGCCAAAAAGACAAAACTGAGCAGAAGGCCAAACATGAACAGGAAGAGGCAAAGTAATTTGCTAAAGGATACGGAGCAGTAGATTGTGGCAAGCTTAAGCTGCGGCTAAACCAATTGTGTCAGGATTAACTAACCCAGGACTCCAGGATTTAGTAAACCAGCACCTCCTACTGAACTGCCGATATTCTGAAGCTTAGGTTAAATACACAAAAATACTGTTGGAAGGAAGATATAAAAAGGGTTTCAAGCAATTAGCACAGTTCTTTTATTGGGTACAAGGTTGCCAGGGCATCTGAGAGCTGCAGCACTACTGGGCTAGGCAGGGACAGTGGTAATTCCCCAGGCGATTGGTCTAACCTACTGCTGACATAAAAGAACACTGATGCACTGTTTTTAGCTGCTGGTTTTTGCATCCTTCATAAAAATAGTCAGGTTATAGCTGGCAAATGAGCCTAATATAGGCTGAGAAACAGTCTTTGACTTTCACTACATGCGTGGCATGCTCCTGCATCTATGCTGCTAAATATTCGAAGGGCACAAAGGCAGGACATGCCTGCTAAAGTGAAAATGATACAGTTTCCAATATAACACTTTGAAGGGGATAGTGGTAGAGCCACATACGGAGCAGAAGAGCGCACAAGTGCAGAATAACAAGTATAACAGCAGCTTTGATTCTCTTAACAAGTTCCTCTGGTCACAAAGATATTATATTGCATGCACTGTAAGTTATACTTTCTGTTTGTGGGTGGAAAAATGAGAGGTTGTGCATTCTTCATCCCTTGACTTTTTCAAGACTAGATAAAGCCGTGAGCAAGCTGATCTTCAGCTATCACTGATGTGAACAAGAGGTTGACATAGAAACCTCCAGAGATGCCTTCCAACCTGAGTTATACTATGCCAATTGCAGTATGAGGAAGGTGAGGTGTTTCTGCCCATGGTTAGTAGGACAACTTTGCAACATGGTCTAGTGAGGCATCCCTGCCCATGCCAGAGGAGTTGGAACTAGACGATCTTATGATCCTTTCCAATCCAAATCATCCAGTGATTCTATGATTCTGGTCCTTATTTCCTTCATCTGGTGACAAGTATTTGATGGCTACTGAACACAAACCCTTCCCTTTTCCATGCTTCACCAGAAAGCATCACTGGGTACGGCCACAGAGACAGCTTAACCTAATAGTGCAAGACTTATTCACGCACATTTCTAGTTAGCTTAAATCACGAGCTTCAGAAACAATGGGTGTTGACACTTTGCATTGCACTGCATGGACACAAAATTTAGCCAGGCATTTAAGTAATGAGCAGAAATTTCTCTTAATCATGTCATATTCCCTTGAAGGCAGCCACAAAATACAAGCACAAACTATTCTACCAGTGCCTGTCATGTCTGCTTTTCTAATGACTCACCTTATGATAACCCAAGCACATAACTTTGTTTCCAGAGATTTTTTAGAGTTCCGCTGTTTTTTTCTTCATTCTTTCCATATCTACATTTACTGGCAACTATTTCCTCTTCATGTATCCATATAAAGCAAAAAATAACACCAAGGTTATGCACTCTCAAGGCTACACTTCCAGAGAACTACAGTGTTCTCTGACGATGAGCAGTGGATGTAAATATGGTAAAAGTAAGAAAAGAAACATTGGAGTCTGCTGCCCTAATAAAGATGTTGGAGCTCTCTATGAAATGAAATAACCTAGAACATATCACAAAGAAAAGGAAAGGATGCGTTATGCTGTGGATGTAGTAGATAAGCCATCAGAATTTGATGTGATCAGAAAAGCTAAACCCAGTAACAGCTCTGTAGGCATTTTCCAGCTTCTTGGTGAACACAATTACTGCTAGGAGCTAGCACAGTGTCAGGCACAAAACAGTGCCCTTACAAAAATGGTCTGCCGTGCAGACAGGCATAAAGTATGATAAGCTGTTTGGTGCAAAGTCAGATCTGCATGTTTGAAAGCTGAAAGCAGGCCCAGGCCCCTCACGGCTCGAGCATGTAAAAACCAGATACTGAAATCATGGTTCAGGAGCTCTCACTTACACTTCTTGTGGTGCTGAGGAGAAGCTGATCTGCCCCAGGCCCATAGAGAAGCTATGACAAGAAATAGGCAATTTGAAGAAATAGTGATCATTGTAACTGCTTGCAACAGCAAGAGAGTTAGACAGCAAGCATATCATGGATCAGAACTAAATATGGCAGTGTGGGACTACTTCAAAAAAGAATATAGGTTATAAAGGACTAGGGGTACCAGCTATTATGAATTTGGGATTAAAAGACCCTGTACCTATACAGGAGTGTGCAGAACAGGTAAGGAAATATAATTTCAGTTTTATGCCTGTCACACATACTGACATAGTTCATCACCCAGTTGAACTGCAGGACTCTCAGGATCTCCGACTGCATCCTATTTGTCTGAACAGGTAGAATGGCTATAGAGACTGGGTCTCAGGTATTGTTGCGTTCTCCATATTCCAGTTTTTTGTTTGAAACAGCATATCTCCCAGGGGAAGGGAACCTTCTTTTGGGTTGTCACTGTGCTGTCACCTTTGCACGGCAGGCGAGCAGGAGCTGCTCCCAATGAGCTACACAGTGTAGCAACAAGGATGACCTCCAGCCAACTTCCGCTCACACGATAATGGAGCAAGATTTGTAAACACTATGTAATGAGGGCTTTGACAATAGCAGATGCCAGTCATACTTGGAGAAAGTCCCTTTACAAAGGTGGGGAACTCTCAGCAGGAGGAGGCAGATGTGTTCTAGCTTTCATCCACATGGCTGAGGCATGCACAGCAGCAAAGATGGTGAGTCCCAGCCAGCAGCATGAACCAACAGCCACATGAATGAGCAGGGACACAGGTGGTTTTGCACTATGTGGTGCTAACACAGGAGAAGTCCCAGGCAGAGGAAAAGAAGAGAGACGCGCACAGAGCAGCAAGGGCTTTTCTGAGGGTGGGCAGACTTCATTTGGCATAGCCATGGAAAGCCACATTTATCATCCACACACATGGACGCTGTGACTGTCAGCTTGAACACCCTCATTAGTAGCCTCACTTCTCAAAGGCAGCAAAAAGTGGTGGCATGTTGGGAGGAAGGAGGGTGAAGCAGTCCTGAGAGGGCACAAGGAGGACAAAGCATGGTGAGACAAGGGGGCTGCATTACAACAGCAGGAGCACGGGGCTGTCCCATTGCAAATGCCAAGGAGCTACTTCTGGAGCAGGTCAATCTGTCCTCCAGTGACAGGGTTCATTTGTTAATTTTAAGTTGGCAGAGAGCTTCTCAGATTTTTCACTTCCACTGTCAGATCTCTGGGGGCAGCACTTGCTAATTACAATAATGCGAGGTGACAGTCACATGAGGAGTGCTGGATGGG
>JBCJKH010044684.1:36597-55744 GCA_039877255.1 Loriculus beryllinus
GGAATGACTTTATTAGCACAGACGGGAAGAGTTACTAGTACAGGGCAACTGTTATTAGTAGGAATCCTCAAACTTATTCACTATAGTGGACCTGAGCAAAAACGCATTCTTTTCTGTTCATAAGCTGCGCATGACTTCTTACAACATGTACGTAATGGTCTATTGACAGAGTTCCTCATGCACAGATTTGAGGAATGGCTGTAGCAGAACTGGTTAAATAGCCCATATTTGAAATTTTTTCTTGGGAGAGATCTGTGGAAGTCAGTACTAATGACAACAGGCTCCTGGACTGTTTAATGGCAGAATCTTCTCTGTACCCATTCTAGGATGCCTGCACAACAGCAGCAATGGATAACATGTCTCTCCTTTCCCACAATTTAACTCTTGTTCACTCCTGAACTTCCTGAACCCAAGAAAGGTTTGTCACAAAGGTTTGGGACAGTCACAGAAGTGACAGTCACAACCCAGTCTTTGGGGGAATCTAGGAATGGTGATCAATCTATGAAACAGTTGCTCACTGATTACTTGAAAACTACATTTTCGAAATAATTGATGATGGCACCTAGCCCATTTCCCTCACCTGGAAAATTTGTTTCAGTTCTTTCTTTACTAATGCTTCAGTGCAGCTTCTTTACCCTTTCCTCAGAGATTTTATGAGTTAAGTTTTGCATTTTCTGCTTGCTTCTATTACTTAACCCAGGATTTAACACTACATGCCACCAGGAATCAATTACAGAAATAATCCAAAGGCTTACGATAACCTTGGAAAAATTGCACCGCGGTTCATGCTTTTTTTTTCCACAGCATATTCCAGGTGATATCCTATCAGAATTTTCTATAGCTACTTCCAAAGAGAAAGCAGCTCTGCAGTATCCTGTGGTATCACAGGTTCTTAACTAGTAGCTTCTCTTTTTCGAACAAAGAGCTACACAAAGTAGAAGCCAAACCAGTGCCTCTGTAGGGAAGCAGCAGGAAGAAGGGGTTGTGAAAAGGTATCTTTCCCAGTGCTGGCATCTGATGCTGATAGTCTGCTGTAGTTTAAAATCCATTCCTAGACCTGAGGTACTGGTGGACATTAGGCAGATCACTGGACCCACCATGTAAATAAGGAAGTTTTTAACCTTTCCTACTTTTCAATGAGAAGAATGAAATTAATCAAAGTACATCAAGTGAAAAGTCTAGGAAAAGTATCATTAACTGTAGAAAGCCCTGACAAAAGAACTCCAGTCTTCACCATATAAATTACCGTGCAAGAAGGTAACAGCTTTGAGCTGAAAAGTTGACAAAGGTATATCTTTGTCCCTTGTGGAGCGCAGCTTTCTAGCAGCTTCATCCTTGTCCACGTTACCAAGGCGTCTGCAGACTCATTTTAAAAACGCACCGAAGGCATCCCAAGTCATCACACTTCTGAAAAACCTGACAATGCAGGAAGCTTATCAAAATTAAAATTAAAATTAAAATTAAAATTAAAATTAAAATTAAAATTAAAATTAAAATCAAAATTAAAATCAAAATTAAAAAAAAAAAGTCACACTGCAAAGATGGCACAGAGAAGTAATCAGTGATGGAATTCAATTTCCACTCACAGATCATGCAGCCCACTTGATTCATCCAAGCCACCCTGCTTTACCAGAACTGCCAGCATCACTCTGAGACAGTGTCCAATAAAATAAGGAAAATGCATTCAAAATGTGCAACCTCAGTGATGCAGTCAGCTGACATGAAAAACACTTTCTTCTCACTGTGAAATGCCACAATATGGTTGATTTCGCTTGGAAGCAGATGTATATTGCTGCTGACTACTCTCACTGCTTCTGCCACACCTGTTTAGTGTGGGACTTCAGGGCTCAGGAGATTCACCAGCACAAAATGCAAAGCTTCATATCTGGCTATAGTCCTGAGTAATATGGGATGGAATCACTCTTGTGCATCTAAAGGATGCAGTGCTGTGAGATAACACCCTTATATGCCCCTCGTGTCCTCACAGTGGGGTAATAAACTGGTTGCCCATGAATTAGGCCTTGGCAAATGCAGGAACGTCAGCAGCATAGCTACTCCAAAAAAACAAGATGACACTGCTTTCATGCAACCCAGTTCTGTAGACACAGGTCTAGTTGTACCTGTCACCTGACCAAGTCTGAACCCTTGCTGTTCTCATTGCACGTTTAGTGTCTCTGTATTTGCCAAATAACAAATGCAGCTTTTCTGTTCTTTCTCCTATTTCAGTATAGAGCTTGGGTGCTAAAATAAAGCTCATTAAGCTGGTGACTGCTATTCATTTGAATGGTACTACTGCATCTGTGGCACTGCAATCTTCTACATTTCATGGTTGTAACATGGCATGATAAGAGAATATAGTGTTTCTCCTAATGGCTCTAAAGCACTAGTAACACCTGCAACTGTAAATACTGCTGTATCTCGGATCAGCAGCAGAAGAGAAACAGAACAAATCAGGTTGGAAAGGACAATATTCTTAAGGGCTCCAGTCCAAAACAGCAGAGCTAACTTTGAAGTTAGGCGAGGGAGAGGGCGTATCAAGAATAATCACCTTCATCTACCATCACTGGGCAAGACAGAAATTAAATATTTGTTTGTGTGGATTAAATGTAGTATTTCTAAGAACTATCAGTGACAAAAATTACCAGTCAATATAGATTCCACAGCAAGGAACTGAAAAAATGTTTGTCTTAGCACCGCATATTTACTACTTGATTGAGACTTCCTGATTTTCCAGACATTGGATGTGTAAGGCAGGCAATGGATGTTTCTAAAGTCAAATTAAAGGGTAAGTCATTTCAGAGACGGACTGATTTTTAAATACTGTTGAGCTTTCTCCTAATGACTAAAGTCAAGCGAAGTTACCAAGCTGCAGATTAGTTTGCAGCTCTTCTAGCCAGTGGCTTTTGAACTGCTGTGTTTGATTCATTGGCCAGAACAGATAAGGCACAACAGATAACACCCCAGTGAGTCAATGGAAACACAGCTAAAATTACAACTCTCAGCACCGCCAGCATTGGTGGAACTATCTGGGCAGGAGCAACAGTGTGAAATGTTAGCGAAACAAGTTGCACATAGCCTCAGCTTTGCTCCGTGAACCAAACAGCTGTGGGCTGCAGAGCTGAATGAGCATTACTCAGAAACAAAATTCATGTATACACACTATTCTCTTCTTTAACCCCTACAGGAATTTTCAAATCACAGTTCCTCCCACTCACAAATACCAACCTTTTCCAAAGTGATTAAAAACCATCATGTCCCTCCTGTAAAAAACTCTGCTCTCTTCTGGTTTTATTCAGTATAAGAATGAGGCATGAAATTTAATCTTAAAAGTTCCCAGAAAGCACTGGATCCTGAAACACAGAACTGTAGATTTTCAGGCAGTCCCTGGTCAGGACATGTCTACATTGCCACGGCTGCTGCAAGGAGTTGTAGTTCCGTATCTCTCGTGTTCAGTGTCTTCCCTACACAGTCTTTTTGCCCAGTCAAGCAACTTTGTGATCACAGTGTGTCATGGAAGTGCCACCCTATCCAGTAACTGGGATCAGGCAGGGTAGACTGCATGTAGGAAATGACAATAGACATCTTGAAACTCCACATACATCAAAGGTAGGCAAAAGAAGACTATGCCCTAGTCTCCATAGAGCACTTACCCCCCTTCTCATCCCCATCTTTACCACTGTGCTGTGTAAGGACATCTTTCCAAGGAAAGCCCTTATAAAGGGCTATGTGAAATGAGGATCATATACATATGATAACGTGTTCCTGCTAAACATCTTCCGTAATGCCTCTCAGTCATACACTGCATTGTGCAGCACTCCCAAATGTGACTATGTGTCTAAGTAAGAGCGAAAAAAATATACATTATTTAGCTTAAAAATTCATGTGAGATTGTGCAGTTCAATTCTGCAGGCCGTTGCCCATCAAATAACTATGGGGTTTTTAATCTTAAATTTCTTCTCTCTTTAAACTTGGCTACCTGTGTCTCCTAGTGTTACCTAAGATCTAGAGGATGGCAGCTCCAAGGAAAGGGCTGTTCTGTGCTGTCTCAGTAGCCCTTTTCCCCGGGCATTTGGGGCTACAGCATCTGCAAGTGAGGTTAATGAAGCTGAAGGCAGCTTTTGAGATCTGGGGCTGGTTCATAAAGGTACTCCCACCTTCTGGGATGCTTATGCTCCTGCAAAGCAATGACATGGCATCATGGGTTTGGAGTTCCCTAGAGAAAAGTGAGGCCACTGTTACCCATCATAGAACTTCTTTCTGATAGTATCAGCAATGGAGTAAAAGCTTATACACATTTTTTTTTAGTGCATAGCCCAAATGAGGAAGAAAAGTAGTGAAAAGAGTGGAGGAGAAACTTGCAGCAAGAAACATCCCTTGTATCCTTTGAGGTAATTTAACTGGAAAAGAAGATCTGAATTTGGAGCCGTTCCCAGGGTCACACATTTCACTAGTAACACAGCACAGGCAACACATGCTTATGTTAGATCTATGTTAGATTGACTTTGGACTTTCTTACTTAATAAAACATGTTCAAGTCCCACAGTTTTCTATGGGTCAAGTATACAGTTAAGTAAAGCACACCATTCCACAATCTCCTGAGCAGGGTGGGTTCCTGATAAAGAAATTATGTAGGATGTGACATATAAACACATTTCCAAGTGGCAAGCCAGTTTCTGAATTTGCAGCACAGCAGTTCCTCAAGCCAGTGTTTCTAGCCCACTGTAAATGCAAGGTGGTTTTAAGCTCACAAATTCCAGTATGCTATGGTGACACATGAAGTTTATCTCATCGTAACTTGCTTATGTGCTTTATCTTGACATTAAAACACCTGCCAAGTCCACACTTTTACAGTGCCCACACATAGCTGTAGCAAAATCAATTCTGCACGGAATAAGCTGATGCCCCACTTCTCAGGGTGAGTAGTTTCCATGCTGAAGTAGACTCTCAGTCATTCAGGCTCCACACAGCCTCCAACCAAACCAAACCAAAATGTCTAAAGGATTTTTTACAACAGGAGCAATGAATCCCACATCTTATCCAACTCCCTTCTTTCTAGGAACTGACAGAATCATGTCACCATTATTTAGGGAAAAGAGGGTGGGGACACACACATTTTGTTGCATGCTGTTAATGATGGAAAATGGCAAATTCAGACAGAGCTTTAATTTTAAATAAAGTTGTTTTGCAACTTCACTGCTCTCTTGAGGTTCAAAGTGGGATGTCTGTGATAGTTGTACTACAATGTGTATCTTGGTCTACACAGTAGCTCTGCAGGGATTACAGATGGTTTGGGATAGTGGGAAGAGTGCAGGCCTGCAGTCTGCAGACTTACTGCATTTGCAAAAAATTCCACCTTAAGAAGTAATTGGATGTGTCTGTAACTCAGGGAAGGTTTGCTAAGCAATGACACATTGCACTTGGATCTGGAAACATAACATCTGGAAGCCGAATGTTAGAGGCAATATAAAAGGGCCAGCCCAACAAACCAGCAGGGCATTTCTAAGCCAGGAACATCCTCAGGATGGACCTTGTCCTTCTCTGTGTGTTCCTGCCTCTGGTGACTGTGGCATGGGGCCAGTATGGTGACTATTACTATGGCCCCTATAACTACGGAGATAATGATGAATGGGTCAATGTGTACCGGCAGGGCTTCAATTTCCAGTGCCCACACGGGCAGGTGATCGTGGCCGTCAGGAGTGTTTTCAACAAGAAGGAAGGCTCGGACAGACTGTGGAACTACGCCTGCATGCCAGCGGCCCAGAGCCTCGGTGAGCCGACAGAGTGCTGGTGGGAAGAGATCAACAGGGCGGGAACTGAATGGTAGGATACCCCCAACCATCCCTGGAGGGCACAGCCCTGGTATTCCCTGTGGAATGTGGGTGCGAATACTGCAGTAAGAGCAATGCAAATGCGTAGTAATGCCACCATATCCAGAGGTTTCACTGCTCTGAACAGCTGCCTGAGACTCATTAATCATGATGCCTGTGTGTGAGATGATCAGCATCACATCTGCCTTCTCTTTAGCAATTTCTTGCTTGAGGTTCTCACTGTGCTTTAGAAATGCTGCAGTTCGGTCATTCACAACCTCAGCTGCAAAATTGTTTGGTCCTGTTATTGTCGGTTCACAGATGAGGAAAATAAGGCATGACCCTTCAGTGAGGAAAGGATAAAGTCCCTCTTGAAAGACCACTCATTGATCAGTGACTAAACTGGGTGACAAATTTCAAAACTCCTCACTCCTGCTCTTATCACTAGGGAAAAAAAAATATATTGCACTGTCTTTTCTCTTTGTGTTTTTGTTGCTAAGCTTTTTTGGCTTAGGCACCGTCAGAAGCGGGTTTCTAATCATGCTGGTATTACAGGAGCCAAAAATCCACACTAACAAGCAATGATGGTGGCATATATATGCATGATAATGATAGAAGAAGATCATGTTAATTTCCTAATACAGTCAGTTGTGGTTAACCAAACATTGTATATTCCACCAACCTTAGAGGCAAAGGTGATCACATTTTATGGTCACAGTAATTTCAGGAATATGTGGAGTGTTTCATGTTTAGGCAGTACATAGCCAGCATTTAATTATCTTCCGATTTTTTCATGAAATATGAAACACAGTTTTGAAAAACTCCAAGTTTGAAATATTCTTTGAACAGAATGAATTGAATGCAAGAATATTCTCAAATACTTGAAATGTTGTTGTTTGTGTTGTTTGGGTTTTTTTTTTTTACCAGAAATTGCAATGTGATTTTTGTAGATTTCGTGTTATATGGGAACAGGTTAGCAATGAAATGTAAAGCTTCTGCTTTTTAAATGATTCAAAATTATGTTCTGAATTATTCATAGTCTTTCGTTACCACGTGATACATTCCTATGGCTGATGCAATTGCTAAGGAAAAAAAGATTGACCCGACACTTAATTTTGGAATAGGAACTGAAAAGAAAGGTGAAAGGCTAGAAAACAAGCAGAAAGAAGACACTGTAATGATCCTGGATGACTTCTTCAGTTTTCATACATTGATGCAATTTCTACCTATTGCACAGCAATTTTAAATTAGACCTTTCTATTGTTCAAAATAAAATCATTATTCTCCTTCTAAAAATCCCTGACAGCAAATGCTCAAGTTCACCTCTAACAAGGAGGACACTGATAAGTCTATACAGAACATTGTCTTCTGCTGCCTAACCATGGGGCCGTATTCATCACCATGCTCCATATGCTTAGCATGACTACATCCAGTGTATTATCTAAATCTCATTTCCTTCACCTCTTAAAAAATGCTTCTATTTTGTCCTCTTTCTTGCCTACATATTTTCCTATTGCCAAACATATCTTTTTTCCAAACTACTTAAACCCTTCTTCAATGTGCTTAAGCCTGTTTCACTCTATTTCCTAGCTTTTGAAGTTATTTCTCCTCTAGCTCACCTTTTCAGTCCAACATCCTTACATTTACCAGTCTTCTCCGCAAAGATATCCTTCTTCCATTCTTCTGTCTACTGAGGGAGGGAAGAATACACCAAAGTGACTAGGGAACACATACTCCTTTGCAAAGGTGAACTTGTGCTCCCAATGACTTAAGATTATCTCCATGTATAGTCGTATATGTGATACCACCTATTACAGCTAGCTGTGCCTTGTTGTGTCCTGCAGTTTTCTGCATCCAGGGCTGAGCTAGTTGCATCTACAGTGTTTCATGGAGAGCTTGCTGTAAGCCAGTACATCCCTCACTGTTCCCAGACACTGCTGCCCAAGAACCCAGCAGGCTTATCCCAGACTGGAGTGAAAGATTGGGCCAGCAGGCAGCCAGCCTGGACCGTCTGAGTGCAGAATCAAACCTCAAATTAAAGTGATGGCATGGATGCAGCCTGTGGGGCCTTTGACAATCCCAAACCTTCTCTCTTGGCAGTCTTACTCCTCACAGCTGTTTCTCTTTTCTCCCTTCCATGCCCAGCTCAGTACTATTTGGAACCATCCCCAGCTCTAAAGGGATTCACTCTCTAATCAAGTGGGACCACAACGATGAGTCACAATCTGTACCCTTAGTTCCTGTTTGGCTTCCTCTGTTTCCCTACTGATCTCCTGACAAACCAGTCTCTCGGTGAGCAATACATCATCCTCATGTCAGCTAACACAGCACTCTGTAGGACTTGCTAGTCCATTCCCCATCTGTGTAGGATGGACTGTAATATTCTTTCTTCAGCTCTGCCACACAGGGCATTGTGTCTCACCATCACATCCAGGAAGTTTCAATGGCTTGTACTACCAATAATGGCAAAGCTGCCAAGCTTTTCCTAAAGTTTAAGCTACGCTTCCTCTGCTGTAATTGAGGCTTTCTATTCCTTGCCCTGCCTTCACTGAGTAATGTGAACTAGCACACTGCATTCTTTGTAAAACTTTTTTAACTTATTAATAGGTAGCAACCATGCCTTCCCTTCACCTACACACCTTCACCCATGCTTTTGCTTTCAGGCTGAACACATCTCCATTCTTCTAGCTCTGCTTTGGAAGTTTCGTACTCCAACACTCCTAAGCAAGTGCTGATCTTACGTACAGCTCTCCTTTGAATTCCCTCCAGTTTCTCAGCCATGTCCCAAAAACTCTAGTCTGGCAGAAACACCAAAAACCTACCTCTGTCAGATTATGTTTATGGCATTTCACAGATCACTATTCTGGACTATTGTGCAGCTACACAACAGAGACAAACCCAGGAGACATTTCTTTAGAAAAGACAACAAACCAAAAAAAGCTTTAGAGAGAAATGAAGTAGAAATATAAAGCAGAGAGGAAACAGTTTTCAACTCATTATTTTCTTTGGCCATCAGCACTGGAGGAGAAATGGTAGAAATTATGTGGGGAGCATAGGGATAGGAGAGTTGTGGAGCTGCAGGGCAGGAGGGAACCACAGGCAGAGCTTGTTTAGTTTGCTTGCTACACTAAGTATCATAAGGACTTCTAGGATTAAACCCGTAAGACTTTGCATTTTACAGATATGAACAAAAATATTCAAGAGAAAGAGGGCAATGACACAGATCCCCATTAGGCATCTAATTATGATGTCTAGGTTATGACCTCTGCTCACTTCCAGAGTCAATGGAAAGAAACAGGTACTCCAAAAACTACTCTCTGGGGCCCTCTGTCTCTCTCCAGAAGCAGACTCATGAAAACCAATCACTTCTGACAATTGCCTAGAATTACTTTCCGGCATTTCAAAATACATCTAATTATAGGTGCTTTGCTGATAAATGCATCCTTGAAGTTAAGCATTTATGCACATACACTTCTGAAGAGAGCATGTTTTGCTGAATGAACACGAAAAACCTGTGAACATGTTACAAGACTCACAGGGAATGACTCAGACTCAGATGGCCAGGGCTGCCTTCTCAGCTTCATTAATCTGTGAATACATTTGTAGTTAAGTACGTATACAAAGGTTTTGTTGAATCTGTCCTAACACCCGCAGAAGCTACCTGGTAACCAAGATGCTATTCTTGGTTAAGCTTATATTCTTAGCTCCATTTGTACTGGAGCAAGTTTGACCTTTGGCAAATATTTCACGACCTAGGAAAAGGTGAAGTTGGAGTGATTGCAGGTGAGACTGTTCTTCACTGTTTCTCTAGTACTACAGAGTTGTCTTCACAGACAAGTCTCTGAGTAAGGTACTTAAGAAAAACTATTTTTCTTGCCTGAAAGTGATCATACCAAAGGATAGGGATCACACCAAAGGATAGGGATCACATGAACAAGTGAACAGAAGCTTGCAAGTGAAAGAAAATTAACTCTTTCTCCCAGGAGAAAATGTTTGGTTTATACCACATAATACAGATGGAACCATGCTATATCTGCAATACACTCCCAGTTACCCATAAGGCACAAAGCAGAAACATTTCCAGCCAAGCAGTATTTAGTGCATGTTTATTGTCTCTTTTCCTTGTTTGGACTGCTGAGAAAGTGTTTGGATGGCACTTGGAAAAGAACAGGTATTTAGAATTTCCCTCCCCTCTCCCATTCTCACTCTCCTTTGCTTTCTCTTTAAGTGCACAGGCACATACACGCAGATCCTTCTAGTAGGCACACAACCCCACAACCACACAACACAAACCGTTGCCCACAGATTAGGTGCAAGGACAGAGTCATGAGCAAAGGAAGTGGCTGCAGGAGCCTCCTGTTCATGCCCTGGCAGCACACCCCGGTAAACTGGCAAGGAACTGTTTATGTTCTCAATCCCTGACCAATCCAAGCCTCAAATCTGAGGCTGTATTACCCCAAACTGATATTCAAGGTACTCTTTCAAACTATTCCCATTTGAGCTATCTATGCAAACAAGTTAATTTTCTTCAAAGCCCTAGGTTTCTGTTGAAGGGGTAGTGCTACAAGATTTTAGCACAGCTGCAGTGGATTGAGTTCAGTGGGAGCATCTGAGGAAGAGTGTTTTGATAGATAAGGAGGCCTCATCAGCCCCTTGGGCAGAGAGAAGAAAGTAAGTCATCACTGACCCCTAAATGAACGAAAAAGCTGAAGATGATAGTGAAGTTGCCTTTGGCATGTGGAACTCATGACAACACGTCTCACCACCCTGCAACAGATAGTGAAGACTCCTCATAGAAGTGACCGTCAGAGATTGGAATGGCCTAATCAACCACGGAAAAGTCATTCCCTTTGTCTGAGTGCCAGCAATTCAAGTGTCCTGAGCCTGTCCTCAGCCATTTATGTCTCCCCACTCATCTGCAATTTACCATTAAATTAGCTTTCATCATACGACCAACCAAATTATACAGGGGGAGGATACTCCGCAAAAATAACTCAGGAGAGCAGGACAGGGCATCCCCTCCATGCTGTACCAAAAGGAAATTAAGTTTTGGATATCGAAAATAAGAGATTTTGGTGGAAAAACACTCCAGGAAAACAGCCTATCATTAAAAATGCCTCCCACACTTTTAACTGTGGCCTTACCAGCTGCGTGAGGTTAGGTCACCTCTCTCTGTATGCCCCTCAGGGAGTGCTACAGGTGAAAGCACACAGTGTTATTTCTAGTGGGTGAGTTTGCCTTGTCTGATACATCTCCCTAATATATAGATAGTTTAATTTTTCTGTGACAGGCTCTAGAGAGATAGATAGCTTTAAAGTAATTAATGGTGCAAGTTTTATAGGAGCCATCTGTTCTACAGCAAAACAGTGGCATTTTTTTCAAGTACATAGAATGACTCTCAGGTCACGCTGTTATAAGGAACATATCACCATTAATGCAGCATGACCCAGTGACTACAGGTTCTGTGTGTCAGACCCTGCATGATTCCAGGGAGCCTCAGGGAGTGCTACCTAATGGGTGCAGCAAGGATGCAATGCAGGCTCTAACAGCAGCAATTCCTACATCTTGACTTGAGCCTGCTGAGTGGATTTGTAGTGAACAGGCTTCCCCTTTGGGTTGTCATCCTCAGGCAGGACAGCATGCTGCCCAGGCTAATTCCTGACATATCTGAAGGACAGGGGCCTGAGAGAGAGGTTTACAATGAATCACCAGCATCAGATAGCGCTCAACACTCCGGGGCTTTGTCTAGCACAGAGCAAAAATTAGATGTAGGCACAATTATGAAAAGGCAACTCTTCATGCATCACAACATGAGCCAATTAGGGAACCAAAATAACCTATCCATTGCCAAGTTTAATCTCACACAGTCCCAGATGGTTTCTCATTCTCTTCTGCATTCACCTTCTAAGAGGTATCTTCCTGTTTTCCTGGCCATGTCAGGATTTCATGAGTGAGGAGAACACAGTGACATTAACTCTGAATACTGAATTCTCCCCTACAAGCAAAGTGTTACAGCATGGGTCTAGTAGAAAAGACATTTTTCTTACTTGGCCATAAATCAAAGGTCCTGAATCACTAGCTTTTATTCACCATGTTGGTATGTAGGATTTGCTGCGACAGCAGTAGTGAATTCAACAGAGAGGGAAGAAATCCTCACATACTGTTGTTTTCCAATTAGTGCATAGAGCATCTGACTGAAAAGATGTGTGGGGAGGGTTGTTTGTAGCCCTTGAAGAGCTACTTTCTGCTTGTAGGAAAGAGACTGACTGGGAAAAGGAAAGAGAAGGAAAAATGACGAGCTGACAAATAAGCACTCAAATTTCTGAGAGCCTCTCTTCATTTTTGGAGGAATACTTGGATTTGACTTGAAAATTAGAAACATGCAGGGCAAAAAAATTGTATATTATCCCAAAGCTAAAGAATATATCCCAAAGCTAAGGAAAACTACTTCAGTGTCACTACTGTTTTTCTCTCACTGAACCCAGTATTGAGCTTGAATAACAGACTGCAGGACTTGCTATGTATGAGACAACAATGGCAAGGGAGAATTGAACATGAACTTAGAAGTATATTTCAAATTTTACTTTGAATATTTTAAAAATAAAATGGCAGTTTAATGATAAGACATGACTTATATCCAGCTATCCTCTCCATTCAAGAAACTGATTCTTATGGAAACTTCAAATACTGTTTTTTTTAAATCAAACTTTTCACGAGGAGATAGAATCAGGATGAAAAATAACTAAACCCTCCTGAAGTTTACTGCCCTAAAATGTACATATGTAGATATAGGAGAGTTATATTAGCTAGATTTTTTTCAATCCACTAGTAAAAGAGGGGTCCATCAGTGACATCTCTCTCAAAATAAATCTTCCCATCAAAACTGGACTGTATTAGTAGAGGTGTCAAGAAAATAAAAGCTGTCAAGAAAACAGGGCAAAGAGGGCAGGACTTCTCAGACTTAATGTGAGCAGGTGGGGAAAAAAGGATAAGGAAGAACCTCCTACAAAGACAAGCAATATCAGACACTAATAGATGGGGGTGGGACACTGCAAGGTAACGGTGAGCCTCAGAGAGGAAGTGCAAAGGAAAAGGGGGAATGAAATGCTCCTGTTATCGCACCTAGGCAAAAGACCTAGAAAATCCCCCAGGGGCACAAGGACTGGAGCAGTGGAAATGCATGTAACTGGGGGAGAGGCAGAAGAAGATGAAGAGATACAAGTTTGGTTCTACTTTACACAGATTAATGCTCATCTTGCAACAGGTACAACCATAACCTGTATTTCTGCGAATGAACCTTTCTTTCGTCAGGATAACACCCATCATCTGCAGCTATCCAATATGTTTACACAGAGTCTTAGCCATATGTTCCCATGGCCTCTGTGCCAAAACCCAGAGCAGCTTCCTATCAAAGTCCTGCTGAAATGCTCTGAGTGAGAGCCAAACTGCCTTACTTGGTGTGATACCATAGCAACTCAGAGTCCCCATAATTGCTTAACTCTGAAAGTCTTTGAAAGAGTCTCACAAAGCACAGCAAGTATGTGTGGCCTCAGCTATGTGGGAGATGCAGGGATACAAACAAATGTAAATACTCCTATCTGAAAACATAACACAGTGGAAGAAGGGACATGCAGAAGAGACCCCTTGTTCTAAGGTGGAAGCTGAAAGTTAGGCACTGGAATTAATCTCTGCACTCATCAAAATTAATCAGTTTTTCAGCTTTTGCATACAGACTCTTGAGCCTTATGCTTTTCAAGAACACCCACATGCACAAGTGAATGACTTTCCAAACACCAATCTCTGCTCCTTGAGGTGTTTTCCCCTCTGGAAACTCCAGGGTCATTAAAATAAACTATGAGGTCATTGAATGAAACCAGGAGACATTTGTCACACTTCTTAATCATAAAGTTAGTTCTGAAAGTGTCTTTTGAATATATCAATGTATTTGATATTATGGGATTGCAAGGAAGGTTTGCTACAGCTCAAGGCTGCCAGTTTTCCTTGATGAAGGGAAAAGAAAATGAAAGAAAATGGAAGAAACTGAATTCCTGTAATTTTCTCCAATAGGGAAACAATAAGGATAGGAGGGTGCTTGAAAGAATGAGCACTCAACAGCTGACTTAATGAGCTGCCTGTTTTCACACTCCCTTTGTCTTTAGTCTCCAAGAGGCAAGCTATTCAAACTGATTATCACTTGAATTACTTCGGGTATCAAGGTCCAGATGCTAGGAGGGTGTGCAGAAAGAGAAGCATATATCTGCATGCTTAGAGACCATGTCTATTCTACTTGAAGGCAGTGATTTATGTGTGTGACAGAATTGCCCTGTACACAGAAAGCATGAAACAGCAGATTTTTCTTTTGAAAATCCAACCATAAAATTAATGTGAGCCTTATAATTTCATAACACCTCAAAACGTTTTCCTCACATGATTGTTATCAAGTCATGATCTCATCACAAGCCTGTAATGGTTTGATTTAAGAGTGTCTTCTCCTGGGGACAGGTAATTGGGAAAGAAATAAAATAAATCGCTGAACTTCTTGCATAAAAGAGTTTGTAAGGCTTCTTTTTGGGACAGAAGCGACTGAAAAAACTTACTCCAGTGAACCCCAAATGCTCAAATACCAAGTCAAAGATAAAAATATTAATGGACTATTCTGAAGTCAGTAAACAGTTGAGAATGCCAACACCAGAACAATCTTCTTGCCCAATTAGCATGCTGAAATTATTAAATACTTTCATAGGATCATAGAATCATAGGATAGTTTAAAAAGTTTTAAATGCAGCATTAATGTTAAGACATTATCAGTCAACTACTGCTGCTTTCTTGTACAAAGTGGTTACTCAATACACAGCAAGTGCATACAGTGCTTCCCAATACAAAGCCAGACCTTTAACTTTCCCCCTGAATCAAAATCTTTAATGATGTTTTCAGAACTGCTTGGAACTAGCACGGAATCTAATACCATGTTTTTCTTACATATTCTTCCCTTTCTCTTGTTTATTAGGTATCAAACTTGCTCCAACAATGGGCTCGTGGCTGGTTTCCAGAGTCAGTATTTTCCATCTGTGCTTGACCGTGAATGGCAATTTTACTGCTGCCGCTATAGCCGGAGATGCCCATATTCATGCTGGTGAGTTCAAGCAGAAACCAAACCTGTTAGCCTCTTTTCCCCAGCAGTCCCTATAAACATCTTTCTTCGGCCACTTGACCCATCAAAAACTTTGTCTTAAGAAAATTTTAACTGTGTTTTATGGAGCTAAGCAAGTTATTTCCAGTCTGGTAACAGGATTCTGGAGGATCCATAGCTAAGGGAAGAGAACAGGGGCAGAGTTACACTGAACAGCGCAAGGCAGTAACTAGCTCTAGATGAACAGGTCTAGGTACCAGCAGCAGCTCCCTCTCCCAAGGCTGTTTGAAGACCAAATTGAAAATGAGCTACTGAACATAGACCAAACCTTAAAACAGAAAAGGTGGCCTCACCTCAACACGGTATCACAACTGCTGGTGGCAACCTCACAGAGGCTATGGAAAAATGAGCTACACATGCCAAGCTTCCCCGTGCTCCCAGGTGTGGCTTCTGCAAACTGAGGCAGGATCACAGTAGCAGACTGTGTAGAGAAAGCTGATACTGCTCCTGTCTGTTCTTTGTAACAGGACTCATGAGTTTACTCTCCAGGGCTATTAATCCGGCTATTCTCACTAATACAAAGAATAACTCATCTGCACTTAAAAAAAAGAGGAAGAAAATGGGGGTGGTGGGTGTGAATCTGTGCTTGAATCTTTGCTTCAGAACTCAGCTTTGAAGTAAACTTCCCATTGAGATGCATACAAATTGTTTACATGCCTGTTGGTCTTACTTGTCTGGCTGGCTTCTGGCCAAACACAACAGCAGTGCCTTGCTTTCCATCCTTCAGTCTCCTGGCAGCCACGAGGAAAAGAAATATTCTTTCATTATTATGATTAAAGATTTTAAATTACAGGAACTCTGTAACAAAGTCTTTGAACATTCTCCTGCCCCCTTCCAGCCCACACTGCCTACAGAGATTTTCTACCCTGTGGGTTTATTTACCTACCTGCCCATGCTCTTCCCTTTGAGGGGAACTCGCCCTAATTTGTAAGCATTTCCTCCAACCTCTTACTCCTCTAATATTGCATGTATTTTCAGAGACAACAGAAATCTTCTCCGAGCTCTTCTGTTGTTGTTGCCAATTCTGCTTTCCTCGGACATCCTCCTGACAACTAGGAACAACTGGAACAACTAGTCTCAGCCTTGCAAATTGGCATTCAGAGTAATGCAAATCCCAATGTAAACGTTTTGGGTTACTCATGCAGCATTTCCATCCCAGCTGCATACGGACTGTAATACTGTCCTTCTATTTCCAACAATGACAATACTCCATTTTTCGTGCTTAAAAGAATGCCTTACACAGGCCAGCTGTCTTGCCATGCAGAAAAGGCAGGTGAAGAGTTTCTCTCTTTAAGCAGGGTAAAAATCCCATGTTCTCATGTTCTTCTGGGAGGAGAGAGTTGTAAAACCTCTGGGAAGACCTGTCACTTGACTTGTGAAAAGCTTCTGGTGCATAGTTAGTAATTATGGGTTTGTTATAAAACCCTTTTGTAGCCTGTATTACCAGCCTCAGTCACTCAATCTGGAGCCCAGTTTGTTACATTCAAGCTAACGGCCTATCTTGACAGTTCCATATACACTCTCAGCCTGCACAGTCTCTCCCATACAGTTTTCTTCTACCTGAGAGCCTTGTTTGACCTTACTCTCTTGAAGTGCCTCCTTAAGATATATTTCTTCTAATTTCTTTCAAGCTCTCATTCTGCCCTTTGAGTTAGCAAGGCAGATATGAGCTCCTTCTGCATAGAGTTATCCAAATTAGAATGTTATGGTCTGGATGGACAGATAAAAAGATGGGCAAAAGACTGGTGAGCACTGAGAGGGTAGCGGCTGAGTGGTGATACCCTGTCTGGGTGCCCATTACAAGCAGAACAGTGTGACTAAAGGTCTACTCAGGGACCTTTCCTACTTAACATCTGTGTCAGTGACCTTGAGGAGGCAACAGAGCACACTCTCACCAATTTCACATATGACACCAAACTGGGACAAACAGCTGTTCAGGGGGATATAAAGAAAACCTTTTGCTCTATGAGGAGAGTGAGACAGTAGAGCAGTTTGCCCAGTGAGGCTGTGCAGGCATCATCCTTGGGGCTGTTGAGGCCCCTTTCCAATACAGTTATCTTGTGATCCCAAAGAGGATGCTACACCATGCAGTGAAAATCCCCTCTCTGAAAGAGCGGTCTCTTGCCTATTGTCTGCTGGGAATGGTTTCTTTTCTGTTTTATTCCCTTTACCCTGTCGAAATAGCATCTGAGTGAATGCTAGTCCTTATGCTAGTGTATAAGCAACACAAACGGCCATATTGTAGCTCAACCCCCCCTGCTTTTCAGCCCCTTTTGCTGCTACAGATCTGACTTGTTCGAAATGTTCAACTTCAGCATGCAGCAACTAAACTTCCCATACCCTAAGCCCAGGAGAACTCATTGACAACTTTGCTTCCACTGGTATTTCCAAATTCACAAAACCTTGTTCACACATCACACTTCTGGTCTGTATCTTGCACTCTGTTGAAGATGCACTTGACAGAGAGAACCCATTTTCCAAATAATCTGCAGAGCAGGTCTGGGCTAGCATGGGTAGGACCTCAAAATGTGTATGTGTATAAGGCACAACAAAAATGTGTGTGCCTATACGGTATCATTATCTATTACAGTTTCTGCCCCAACCTATAATGATACTTACCATGTTCCAGAAACTAGCTGTCAAGAAACTATCTGTGGAGAAATGGCTATTAACATGCTGCTGACTCCTATTTCTTGATTGAAGCAGCTGGATTTCATGCAAAGGCATATTAGTATATGGTTATAGGTAAAAATAAAAACTGGAAAAGTAATACAGGAAAATATGCAATGACGTGGTGCCTCATGGATCATGTGTGACATATACAAAAATCCATATTCAAAGACAATCCACAGTGCAGAATTTCTCAGCATCCTTGAATTTTAATGTGCGATGAATCCTTCATTAAGAAATCAAACATGGACAGAAAGGCATTTTTAAGAAAACTGACAATACTAAGGTGTGACAAGCCTTCTTTGTCTTAAATTAGCTCTCACCTTGGGTATTTGATCCCTTCTGATTACAGCTGTCACTGTAGAGGGGTCTCTGGCACATACAAAAGCAGGTATTCTGCATGGCTTCTCTTGGCTTTTCCTCTTCAAGACTACATTTCTCATGAGGTGGTCTTCCCTAAAATGGAGAAAACCAGGTCTTCCCTATGTATATGTTCTATGCAAATAGTTTCTTAGAATTTGAGCTTGTTTTACAGCTGGAAGACCCCTGTGGGTTTTGAGTCCTGCTAATACCTATTGGAATGCTAATTTATGCCACCATCATGGTGACTGAAACACACAAGTAAACACTTTGCTTAACAATATGGTTAAAGCCAAATACATGCTTATGGATTTTGCTTGGTAGCATCTATATCCTTACTCTTAGAGCCCAGCAGTTCTCTTTTACAGCTCATCTTCTAACCATTAATTCCCAGTTTACCTGCACAGTAATCCCATATTTAAAATAAATATACTAATCTTTTCCAGCCTCACAGTTTTGCACTTGGTATTTAGTTATGGTTTTTTTACAAGTACTTTGTTTCCTTCCTCATCATGCCAACTTTTGTCATGGATTCTGCACATATTTACCATACTGAAAATAATTAACATTCCTTACAGGAGACAGAATTATTTTACCTGGCTAAGGAATACCACCACAATAAAATAAACCATGTACTGATTCAAGCCATAAAGGAAGCAAATCCATTGCAGATGCAGAGGATTATGAAGTGGACCCATTAGAGTTCAGATTTTTCTTTGTCAGGAAATTGAAAGCTTGATCCATACTCTCAAAAGCAAGCACATGTCACAGAACAGCCCCAAGTCTGCACAGACTGTTTATGACTGTTTCCCCTCTCCAAACAACCAGCAGTTCAAGTGCCAGAAGGTCTGTCTGAAGCTGTGGCTGCTCTCTGTCACAGTAACATTGTCCAGGCAACAATTACATTATCCAAGAGTTATGGGGCTTGAAGAATTTGTTTGTTTCCTTGACTCAACCTGCCAGTTTCCTATTGAAACTGATGAGATCCTGTGCAGGTTTCTCAGAGATTACCAATAGCAGACATACAACACAATTCCCCTCCGTTTTTCCTTCCTTCCTTCCTTCCTTCCTTCCTTCCTTCCTTCCTTCCTTCCTTCCTTCCTTCCTTCCTTCCTTCCTT
>JBCJKH010044689.1:0-12814 GCA_039877255.1 Loriculus beryllinus
GGCTGAAAGTCAAAACCACAGCACTGCACCAGCTACTAAGAAGGAGAAAAGTGACTGCTACTGCTGAACCCAGGACAAGACATGACATGAACTCCATTATCTGATCAGAATGTAAAGCTGAATTCTCAAAATAAAAAAAAAAATAATGTTATTATTGTCAAATCTGTACACTAGAATCTCATGAAGATCAGTATGATTACATTGCTCCCTAAAGTGACTGTTGGATGGCAAAAATCTTCTGAAAGATAGCAATGGCTGCATGCAAAACGTGGGTCAGTACCTGGATTCAGAGAAAAACTGTGGCGAGTCTCCCACTGTCCTGAACACAAGAGGGGAACAGCCCTTGGTGGCCCTAACACAGGGGGCTTTGTTGCCCCATTGTAATCATGTCCCAACAGCAAAGCAGCTATCCCTGCTGAGGCACCCTCTAGCTATCATAGCACCACTGGTTTTTATTTGTTTTGTTTTTGTTTTTATCTTTTTCCTGCAGATTTTAAGAATCACAGAATGTTTTGGGTTGGAAGGGACCTTAAAGCTCCTCCAGTTCCAACCCCCTGCCATGGGCAGGGACACCTTCCACTAGACCAGGTTTCTCAAAGCCCTGCCCAACCTGGCCTTGAGCACTGCCAGGGATGGGGCATCCAAGACAAACATCCAAGAAAGCTCCAGTATTTTTCCTTCTTACTTTAGATTACATAATAGTGCCATATTTGGAGACTTTCCACAGGTAAAGGTAAAGTTTTCTGTACATCTGTTCTCACTGGCAAATTTATGCAATGTGATGAAAAATGTACCTTTTGAAGTTTGCACAAGAAAGAGGAGATTGAAGCCAAAGAAAAGGTGGAACATCTCTGATAACGTATGTCAGAATATCAAAAATATTTGAAGCTATAAAGCTGTAGCTGATTTGCCTTCTTTTTTTGCCTTCTAGTGACTTTATTTTTCAAATTTATTTTAAACTGTAAAAGCAGCTTACACTTGTATGAGATTATTTTCCAATGAAACAGGAAAGGGGTAGAGTTATAAACAACAATGCCAGAAAAGATAAGCAGCTAAACCAGTAAACTATAAGCATAGAGAGCAAAAGCTGATGTTAAGAAACAAACCACTGTTATATACCTTGTATTTACAATACTAATGTACATTTATCATATCTGATAGCAATAATAGCTTCAAGGACTTGCAGCAATAACTAGAACAACAAACTTAATGAAGTTAATGATAAGGAGAACCTATTTTTCCACACACAGGTTCTGTTTTTATAAAACTAGATAAGAATCATTTGTCTTTATGGCTGAAACAGAACCACGTTGGAAGGAAAATGAACTGGCCAATTTACAGTGTCTAGCAACATCAAACAGCAAGTTCGGATAGGAAGTAAGTGACACTTTACCTAAGGAAAACAGCTGAAGGATTATAACAGGTTTCTTGAATTAGAATTTGACCAGAAAGTTCAAATTAACTCTTTCCAATCTCACAGGTTGGGATAGCTGGTAAGTACCGTGAGATCTTTTCTATCAAGGTACAATAAGAAAAGAATATATGTTCAGGTATTTATATTAACTCTGTGAATATATGCTAAGTTCCCAGATTCTCTTGGGTTCATAATTTGGAGCTACCAGGTATAAATATTTTCTGATCACACTCAGTGGGCTGGGACTAAAATAAATACAGAAACGGGTTTGGAATCATCTTTTAACAAATAATTCTTTGTCTAAGGAAAGGAAGGGAAAATGCCTTTGGCTACTTGACAGAAGCAAATGGCACCTGTTTAAGGTTGTCTGGGAATTGGAATGGCAGGAAATTACCTGTGAGAGATGGATTAATACAAAGTTAATGCTGCCATAAGTACAAATATATTATTGACCTGTCTATGCTGTTATCAGATGGACAGATACATGCACATGCAGTTAAGCACTCACAAAAGCTTTACTAAAATTTGAAATAGTCTGGTTTTCCTTAATTGAAGGAAACCTTTCCTGGCACTGGCAACAGGGAAACTCCATTTCCCTGGGCTTTCACTCTTGGGCTCATTCAGGAGCACGTGTGTTTGTGCTTACCATGATGGAGGTTGTTTCTGATGTGGACACCTGTCCAACATGAGCTGAACGGAAACCACCGACACCTTTCAACAGTGCCTAAGAACTCTCAGATGTTAACACATTTTGGCTAATAATGAGTGGGATTATGATTAAATAAAGTATCATAAGAGTAGAAGGGTTTTAACCCTGCTTTTTACATGCAGTGGGTAGTAAGCGCTCTTCATTTAAAAGGTGATCATCCAGTCCCTTCATGAGAACTAAATGCATTAATCCAATAACGTGAATAGTATCCACTATTTCACATATTTTGGGTGGCCTTATTTCAACAAAAAGTTATTCACGCTGCTACATTATGAGGATCCCTAAAACCTCATTAGCAGCAGTGAAACAGATCCAGTGGCAGTAATAAACTCCAGTTTAAATTAGAAACAGCTACATTTTGCACATTCACACGCATGCACACGATCTGTTCGCTGATAACCCAAAATAACGAATTAGTTAAAGTTTACATAACTTAAAGAGGAAAAATAGCAATAAACAACCTCTGTATCTATAGCAATAAATCCTTTACTCATCTTACAGCTGAGCTGTTCCTCTGATCATTAAGGAAAAACTAATTAAAGCAGGGCTTCATATACCTTTACAGAAAACTGCGTCCCAGGGTGAGATGTGGTAGAGCCAAAGCAGGCTCGTGCTTATTTGCAGTGTGTGGTCCCTGATGTAAAAAACCACACAACAACAGTTGCTCTCATTTTAAATATTTCCAGCTTGAGTTTTCACTGCAAAACATCATTTGCTAAGTTTGTACTCAAAAGGCAAGGCATAGTAAAATTTCTCTTTAAAAGAATGCTTTTTGTTTAACAGCTAAACACCCCTCTTCCTCTCCCTTTATTCCACGGAGAAAAATGCTACATACTGCAAAACCCTAAATCAAGTCAAGTTTGCTTTCCTCTATGAAAATTTCTATTTCAACATCACCACTGCTATTAACTTCAAAGGAAGCTGACAGTTCTTCAGTCATTAAGTTAAAAGACGGCCAACTTTCAGCTGGAGTCACTGCAAATTAATTCTGCCTTACAAGGCCACATTAGGTCATTTCCTGAGCTGATGGTAATAAATTGACCTTTCCGTAATGTAAGAACAAACGTGTATAGGGAAGCTGTCCTGATGTGAAAACAGGAGGACTGGGCTAAGCTGGTCTCAGGGAAAGGGTGTAGGGCAGCCTGATTCAGCAGTGCTCAGACCGGCCCCCACTGCAACTCCACCTGCAGCTTGAATCTGCACCTCGATTTACTAGGCACTTGTGTGTATGCTCAAGCTGGAGTGTGGCACTAGGTATGACCTGACAGTACCTCTTCTGCTTTGTCATCTTACATTTTGTCCTGTGGATTGTAACTGTACACTTGTCAGCTACAGCACAGAGCAGGCAGACTGGAAGCCAGACAGGCTGAGATCGGCACATTTTGTCTTACAAACTTGATCTCTGCCATGCCCTCAGCTTTGAAGGGCACTTATTTATTAATGGATGTATAGGAAGAAATAGAGCTGGCAGGAACATGCTGTGTAAACAAGCATCAAAGTACTGACATTTTCAGTTCTTGCTGTGTAATTTGCCACACTCGTATGAAAATATTAGTTAACAAAGCCTGAAAATCCAGGATTATCTCTTCCCACTAAACTATTCGAACAGCTTCATTTCTTAGAACGCATTGACCTCCAGGCAAAACATTTCCTCAAGGGGTGGGAAAAATCCTGCCTAAACCCTCCCTAGCCTCAATCTTGTGCAGCCCTCTCTCTTTGCACACAGACAGCAGTGGAGACATCACAACATTCAGGTAGGAGGGAATCTCTGGCACATGATGACTGTTATCCCACATCTCCCATAACCTGCTGTCTCCCACCTCAATTTCTTCAACTATTTTGGGCAAAAAGCTATTCTTCTCTTTTGATCGGTACAGGACCTCATGGAGTCATGGGCCCAATCCATTACTATTCTAACACAAGTAATGACATCTCCCTGGTGCCCAATGACACAACATGGTAGAGAGTCAGTTTTTAAGAAAACAGAGGCAAAATGTATGGGAGTTTTGCCATTACCCTCAGTGAAGCTATCACTTAACCCAAAAGGTCCACAGCTCATATTGCAAGCTGAATAGCAAGAAGTCTGCTGGGTCTCTGACACCTGCCTCTCATTATGGGAACACTGATTTCCTCTCTCTTGCATTTCTGGTTTTTATCTACCGAAACCTCCATATCTGCACTCTACACTGGTTAAGTGAATTTCAGTGAAGAAGGCACAGATTAATTCTCATTATTTCCATTATAAGCATTATCCCTGAGTTTGTATGAAAAAAAATCTAAAACCCCAGACTCTGACCACCAAATGAGCTTAGGTTTAATTATAAACAAAATGGGCTTAATGGTAGGTTTTGTACAGCCTCAGACAATCAAAGCTACTGATAAACAACAGGCACTGCTCGTGATGGGAATAAACTGTCTTTTGTTTTGTACAAAAGGAGGAAACCTGAGAGCCAGGAGAGCAACAGCCTCTCTCTATGGGTTAAGTAATATGTCTTACAGAACATGAAATATTAATAAGAAAACCTATACAGAGATGGCTACATAGCCCACTGTATTGTCTCTTCAAGGGAGTGATGAGAATGCAGGTCAGTAAGAATAACTGGCAGATTATCCTGCCTTTACAGAAACCAGAAAAGAACATTAAAGTCTAGGGCAAAATCTGAAATCAAGATGTCTCACAGGGTCTGACTCAGGGTTTCTCCAAGCAGGATGCAGGAGCTCGGGGTTCAGGCCCTACATCCCTGATAGCCAGCAGGCTACAGCTTTTGTCTTTTGCAGTGTCCCTACAATTATTCAATTATCCATATGAGGTGGGAGAGGTCTGGGTGAGCAAAACAGAGAGGCTTCTTGAGAGACAGCTAATAATTTGAGGGAGAGGCAGGAGGTCTATCACCTGGCATGTAAGAGATCCTCCTTGGAGCCCCTGCTTCAAATCAGACTGACACGGGACTGAGGCCAAGCCACCAAAACCTAACTTTTAATTCCCAATTATTAACTCTTCTGAAGAAAAAAGGTTCTTTCACTATTAAAATTCATTCTGGAAGCTCCAGAGATTTTTGTCTAAATACATTTCTACAGGGCTTTTTGTAGTTTGGCTTGTTTTTTGGTTTGGTGTTTGTTTTTTGTTTTTTGGTTTTTTTTTTGGGGGGGGGGGGGGGAAGAAACGTCAAAAAACCTTCAGAGTTTTCACCCCCATATTTATCTCCTGTTGTAACTGCAAAGCAAAGTGAGTTTAGGTGGTCCAGTGAGATCCATGATGAAGGGGCCTCCACAGAAATAAGAAAGATGCAAAACAAGTTTTTAAAGTCCAGGAGGAAGAAAGCAGAAATACTGAAAACCGATAAACTGCCTGCATAAATTAAAGTCATTCAGGACATTGCTCTTGGAAGGACTTTCAGCAGTGAATTGAAATATTAGAATGTTTAGGGTCTTGATAAATAGAATTTCTTAATGGAAAAAAAATTCACCTAACACATTGCAACAAAGAATGCCTAACTATTTTATTATTCTATAATGCAGTGACTAGTCAGATGATGTTGTGGATTAATATGCACAATTAGGATAAAGATAATCTGTTCACACGACATGCCACAAAATAAATCAAACAAGCTGAGTATCTTCTGTTATGCTGAAGTCAGAGATAATTGCTAATACATTGGCATATGTTATTAGTCATAATACTCAAATCTTAGAAAATAGCCACTCATTGTCCTCTGGAAGCATTTAGTCACTTCCCTTGCTTTGAGATCTTCATATTTTGGTTGCCATACAAAATGCACTATGGCTACCACACAGTCAAATGTTCTGAGAATGGAAAGAAACCCAGCACATATAACCAAGTGAACCTCAAAGAGCTCAAAGTCCCAAGAGAGCCGTACAGTGCAGGCAATTAGTTTCTGCTTACCGGTAATGTTTTGCAGGCAAACACAGAGGAATCAATCCCAAAAGATCCATGCATAAGCAAGAAGAACAGGTGAGAACTGTGAAAGCGGCAAGCCACAAAGAACAAAAACCAGAAAAATAATTTGAATCAATCAAAGCTTGCCTGTGATTCACCTCTGTAAAGTCTCCCCCTTTATTTCTACCTATCAATACGTATCCTGCACTGACATTTTGAAAACGACAAGAAACAAAGCAGGTTTATCTGGAATAGCATCTTTCATTATTTATTTACTCCTAACCACAAACTGCTATGCAATGCATTTGCTGCAACTGGAAAAAATTACTTTTTATTGCAGTCTGAGTAATTTCCTATTTTCTTCCATTACTGAATAATAATTTAACACAGTAAACAAATACACACTCATTAAAGCTTCCTAGCAGACTAAAGCTTTGAGTCATTGTTCTGGCAAAATTTCTCCTAAAGCTCTTGGAAGTGCTTCGTGAGCAATCTTACACAGGTAATGAACACAGTACATGAAGATAAATAACTTATCTTCTCTATTTCAGCACACTGAGAATACTACCATGGGCTGCAGAAGAGCTGTACATTCATTAGGCCATGCTCATTTCACAGTCCTCCTCTGGCAGCTCTCAAGGCTGGCAATCTCTAGCCTTGTCACCAGTTGAGCCCAGATTGACACTACCTTGGTCTCATCAGAAAAACACCTGCTAACTAGCACGCAGCTCAGAGAGGCAAAGCCTTGGGTCCATGGTGGGTACAGTAATGCTGGAGAATAATTCTGTGAACCGCACACGCAATGGCAACTGTAAAATCACAGTAAATCATTCAAAGGTACTTCCTGATTGCCTTGATTAACACAAAACAGGGTTCAAACCAGCCATTTTAAATACATGGGGTAGCGTGACCAGTTTTGAGAGGCCCGTGTCTCATCTTCAGGACAAGCACAAGTTTGCATGTGCAAGTACTGAAAAACTAGAGAATAACAGTTAAAAAAACCAGGAAAGTGAGAGGAAGCAGGAAGCCATTTTCTGGCACTCTTCAAGACTACACACAACACAGATGATAGAAAGCCTGAAGGAATTTGGCCCTCTCCTAGAACTTAAAGGAGAAGAATGTGCACACACATTTTTGTTTAGATCTGTGCTTTCTTCTGTGTTCTGGTACTCAGAGAATACTACCGGGGTTTAAGCAAGGTTTTTTTGCCATTTATGACGGTCACTGTTTATGGTGTTCCCAGAGGGCAGAGAGCAGGTGCTGAGTCCAAATTAGACCTGCTGAGATAATCACCAACACATGTTCCTGCTCGGGGTATTCAAATCCAAATATCGAAAAATTGCACAACTCTGTCCCAAGACAGGCAGCAAGCAGGAAGCTGAAGGCTGGAAAGGGTACTGGAAAAATCAGGAAGCTACAGATGTCAACCTGTGATACAGACTATTAAAATGCTGATTTAATAATCAGAGAACAAATCCTCTTGTACTAAACGCCTACGTAAGCCTTCAGGTAAGGATAGGAAGACAGTGTCCATATACCCATGCAAATGAAGTTTCAGCAAACCGGGTGACAGGCAGAAACACTGAAGTCAGCATCCCTGGCCTAGGAGGACGGGCTACAGGGTTACACTGGAGAAACAGCTGAAGTTGCACATAAATCCCCTCAGGAGCAGAGCTGGGAAGCCAGGCAGTCGTAGCATCATCCTCCATATGAATGCACCTGTGCCCTTCTCTGACAGCATGATCATAGGAGAGCTACCGAGGACTCCTCCAATTTGCAGCAGAAGCGTAGAAAGACAGGAAGAAAGAAAAACAAAGAAAACAGGCCAAACAGGCACAATCCTGTTTTTTCCATATATTACCAGTGAAGGATTTCGAAGCCATGATATACTGCCACAAAGCAGGGCTGCTGCCCTACAGCAGCCCCACTGGAGGCATGTCTTCTGTGCAGTGGTCCCAGCTCCTACAGAGCGCTACAGCTCCGGGGGAAGCAATACGTGCCTCCCATGGGCTCCTTTGGCACTCAGTGACCCTCCCACAAGCCTTTTGTCCTCTACCACCCGCATGTTCTGTACAGAAAGGACTCAAGAGCCTCCCTCTGAGCGAGCTACTACAAATAAATAAGGTATTAATATTAAGATGAGTAGTGATCTTCTTACAACTCTGATTTATTTTAGCTTTCTTGCTGCCCCAGAGTTAACACATCTGGTAGGCTGAAAATGCACCCGCAACCCAGCATTAATATGTACAGTGAAACTGGTAGCTCTGAGACTTAGAAGCTCTCAGGTTTTTTCCATTAAGTATCTGGGACTGGTTACTTCTCAAAGCAGCTAGCAATCTAACAAAGGGTACTCCTTCCTCTCTCCCTCAATTCCTCGCAAAACATTTCTTTTCCAAACCACAGTCAAAATTTTGCTCAGCAGGTATTTTAGCATCTGGGAGTCAAAGAGGCTGGGGAGGAAAGAACAAGCTGAGAGAGATAAGCAGGTGGAGCAGAAAGAACTGGAGTTGAGAGGGAGGAGGAGGAGGTTTCAGGCTGGTTTTGTACATTTCAAAATATTTTACATTCTAAGATAGGACTGTGAAGCTCCAGATGACACGGAGCTCTACGGGGATGCTCTCCATCACAGTAATCTACAGCACTGATATAAAATACCAGGGGAAGAACACATGTAGCAGCCAGCCATTATAAAACAAGCAAACACCTGATTTCTCCCCCTCACCACCACCATCCCCACCACCCCTTTTTTAAAAAGAACCCTTGAGAATTCAGGAATTGCCAATCCTCTGTCAGGAATAGCTCCAGAGATTTCTGAGCTCTGTTTTGAAGGCCTCCTTGTTACTTTATCATCTTTTCCACTTCTTTAGCCTCCTGTCTCCCCATTTAATTATGGAGGTGTCAATGAGGTTGATTAGAGCACAGATTTTAGGAGCCAGGGGACTGCCATGATAGCAAATCTAAAGAGACAACCCAGATGAGAATCTTTTAAAAATAGCTACAATTTGCAAAAGAATTTGAGTCCACTTGAGAAAGGAGGACACAGAAAAAGGCATCTTAACTCTCCTTGTTTCTCTGACACTGGCCAGGTCTGGCACCATACAGGACACCTAACTACACAATTTAGCCTTTGAGTACCTGGACATACCCATCTTCACAAAACCCCCCAAATGCTTAAAACCCACAGCAGTTCTCTAGTAAATATATATATCAAATCCCCCTGTGAGCCTGAGTCAATGAACCTGCAACCCTATGAGTGCTTAGCACCTTAGCTTAGGCTGTACCACTCCAGACTAGGCTTTGAACTCTGCGTGTCTTCAGCCCAAACCCTATTCGAAGGGACATAGTGTCAGGCATTACACATTTTTTCTTTTCCATGCTTTTAGATAACTGTTATTCTACACCGTACATGCTGCAATATTCTACAGATACACTGAGGAGGAGTTTTGTTCCAAAGGGCCATCGAGCATCAAGGGCTCACGTAACTAAAAAATACAGTCTGCACTGTAATGAACAGATAATGATACAGGCAAAAGAGAACCCCATATCTCCTTTTAACCTTATAAAGCAATCTACTTGCTCTATTAGCTCTTTTTCCAATAATGGCTCTATGAAGTTATTTACAACATAAATTAAGGCAATTACTAGCCTTGATTCTCACTTACCCAGTGTGCAATTATTCCCATAGCCTAATCTACTCTCACTTGTTTCCTTCACATTTTCCAAGATGTGCAAAGTAGCCTGAGCATAAACAGGCACAAAGCTCACTGAGGTTGCATCTACATTTGCATTTCAGTGTGAATCAGGAATGTGTCTTTGATGCAAATTTCCTAATTACTCCCACTTGCCATGTGCTGTTCATATCACAGAGTGGCTGTGGAGCACAGGAACTCAGGTCTTTTCAGGTTAAATTTACCCAGAAGTTCAGTTCAGGACTATGCTTGATGTGTTTCCGCCACTGCTGAGCATGCAGTCTTACATGACCTGACAAGAACTAGTGTGAAATAAAGCCCCGCTCATATCAGATCTGCAGCACTATTTTTGTCTCCATATCTGCTCCCATTAGTCCATACTGCTTCTTACTGTACACACAGCCTGAATTCTAGACTTGAACAAGTCTAGTCTACTTTGAGCCTAGTCTAGTTTGCTTAGCTCAATGAACATTGCCCAGCTGAAAACAACAGACCCATTCTTCTCTCTGTTAATTAATTTAACAGGATTATGCTGATCTAAAGTTGAAGCAAATGAATGAGGAACTTGAGATCAGAGATCATTTTGGTCCCCTTGCCTCCCTCAAGTATCATTCTTAGTAGCAACATCCAAGAAGGTAACATACAACACCTTTCAGTCCTCACTGAGATTAAGATAGAAAGGTTGACTGCTTACTACTGCCCGCAGGTCTGGACAAAAACCTTGAATGCTTTGGAGGATTTAAGAACCACCACACTGCTCTGGCTGCTAAACGTTCCTTCATGATTTCTGTGAGAGTACTAGTGGTACTTCCAGAGAAAACTGGTTTTATTAATGAAGACATAATAGGTTTCACAAGGAACATGTCCTGAAAAATACCAAACTAATGAAAAAGAAATACATTACTGTAGGTTCCACTTTGAAACAGAACTTATAGCAATGTGGCCCCAGTGACCATTAACCAAGATCTCCTTCTTTCATTGTCATAGCAAATGCACATGCTGCCTAGAGTAACAAAAACCATATCCACCGGACGTTGAGTAGACTTACTATGTCCCGAACTGGTTTACAGGACATTCAGTAGTACTTTAATCTTAAATCAGCTTAAATTAGTAAGATAAATAAGACATCTGTACCTAACCTTTTTTAACGACAGTAAGCAAATACCTGTAAAGCTTGCCCACATGCTGTCTACAAGACACAAAGCATCATCATACTCTCCTGGGGCCAAAAAAAAACCCCATAAAATCTTTTTGACATGCTTTTTCTTGTCAAAGGCTACACAAGGACAATGCAAAACATAGAACAAAGAATAAAATTAAATACTTAGAAGAAACCTTGACCTATCAAGTCATCCTTCTGTCTTTATAGGAAGAGGCTTGGTTAAAGATGGCAAGAACGTATCTTGTCTAATGTGCCAGTTTTGTGCCATAATTAGATTAACATTGTGTATTTCCTGGCTGTTTTATTATAAAGGATTTGCACCTATTCAAACATTCCTGTTTTGTTTTGATCTATGTGAGTTCTCTCCCCCAACTCCTCCGCATCTCTATTTGCCTTCATAGAATGGAAAGAAGGATTTTCAAAAGTAGATCCAGGAGAACATTTTTATTGCAGTAAATTACAGGGAAAAAAACAAAACCAAAACCAAAAACCAACCAAAAAAAACCCGAACCCAAACAAAAAACAACTAGTAAAGCAATGTTCCAGCAAAAAAATCCTTTTGGTTTTTTGGTGGTTTTTTTTTTTTTCCTCCCTGGAAAGGCTGAGCAACAAAACAGGTGTGCTGGGGAAAAAAAACCACATCTGCTGGCTTTGCACAATGGAATGGAAAGTCCATTTTGTTTTATTACCATTTCAAGCTGCTTACAGACTTCAATGTGGAATAAAAAAAAAATAAATTAACAAAATCCAGATTATTCTTGCACATTCTTTAGGAAATTCCCTTGTTAAAGCAGAGCAGTAGAGGTTTTCTCTTGTTTCTCTTCCCTCTTGTCCCTTTTGAAAAGACTGTTGTGATCCTGAAAACATAATCTGGGACGAAACATCTGGTCTTCACTTTTTAATTACATTTCAATCATCTCAAAGGCTTTCCTGGAGGTAGACATACCTACAAGGGCTTACTGTCAAAACTATAGGAGTTACAGGGCTGCTGTATAAATGGATCAGCTGTAATGGTGGATTTGGGACCAGTCTAAATAAATAAGATCATGCCACATAAAACTTCTTCAGAGGTAGCGACTGCACACAAGCAGATACTGCGAAGTTTTGATGTTGACAGAAGCATTGCTTGAGTCAGGGAAGCCTCTGAGGGCCAGGGACAGAACGAGCATCCAAACTGGATGGTATAAGCATCCTGGCAGCCTGCCTTTGGCTGCTGCTCAAACCTTTTCACACAGGGATCAAGAGTAGTCCCTTTTAAATGGCAAAAGCAGTGCCCTCCCTCCATCCCTTACAATTTGTGTTTATCTCCAAATGAAGACAGAGGGGAGAATGGTGCAGCGGCAACGGCAGCAGGGTTGGGAGTCAGGCAGTCACACAGGTGGGCTGCAGCAGCTTGCCCTGTGGCTGGTACTTGCTTCCTGAGCCTCCCCCAGCCCAGGTGCTGACACTCTGGAGACTATCCTGGGGAAGCAGGAGAGCTGCCAAGTACAAGGTGTTATCCTGGACACTAAAATGCCTTGCTGCAGCTCTGAAGCATGCAGTAACGTAGATACGAGAGGATAAGGAGTTCACAATTTGTTTGGGCTGTGATCCAGCAGAAAGCACTTAAGCAGGTGTATTACCAGCAAAGCCACCAGCTCCATCACACACAGGAAGCTTCCCAACAGCAGGATCCACACCATGCCGAGGGAGCAGGGAAGAAAAGACCTTTTTCTTTTTCTTGATATACGTTTCCAAATTTCATGTCAACCTGGCCCCACTATCCTCTAGAGTGCAATGGAAATGGCACCAAGCAACAACCAAAAGTGCTTTTCTCTTTCTCTTCACTAATATTTATGCTACAATAACTGAAGCCAAGAATGGCCCTGCCTCTGGGCTCTTCAGTTCCTCCTTTTCCTCTTCAGATTTTCTTCTGCTTACTCTTCAGCCCCCACACACACAT
>JBCJKH010044690.1:29849-42472 GCA_039877255.1 Loriculus beryllinus
CACAGGAAGTGGGCACCAGTGGTCAACTGGATAGCATGTTAGGTAGCTACAACTGCTAGGTAACGGCCATGTTACGTAGCCACAGAATAAATTCACCCAGCATGTAATGGCTTCAACTTTTACCCCATGTCTGCTAGGCAGTCCCAGGGCAGTTCTTGATGCAGCTGCTGGGGCAACATTTCTTGAAGAGCTGCAGGGAAGAGGCAAGATTTTGAAGAAAGGAGATGGGCATGGTGCCCCGAAGTGCTTCTGGTACCAGGTCCTCTCCTGTCCACACTACTCAGCCTGTGAGGGCTAATTGCTATCAGAAGCATTCTTTGAACTACATCTGTCAGAGTAGCCTCCATGAACAGATGTGGTACATTAGAAGATAGGCCCCTTGTGTCCTGGAGCAGCCACAGAGCAGTTTCCCAGGGAGGGGCAGGGGAGCTTCTCCGAACCCCATTCCCCATCTGTGCACAGCATTAAAGCAACTGCATGGAAAATCCTGTGAATGTAACTGCCCATTTCCTTGCCACCACTGAAGAGCTCCCATTAATCCGCATTTTAAGGAGCAAAACATACTTTAGTGACTTGTGCCTGAGCTTGACCTTGCTTTGAAGCACTTTCATACATCACCCATATTGACAATATCTGTTTCTCAGATGTAAATTATTCTTTACAAAAGCAAAGAGGGGCCCCTTTCTTTGTGCAAAAAAGTGGTAAATCCATGGCTCATGTAGTTCATTAATTAAGGAAAAGTCAGTACTTCAAGACAGCAGAAACTATCTGCAACCAACATGACCTCTTTGTCTATGACAATTAAAGTGACCTCTTTGGTTGGAATAATATTCCCTGAAATTCAGCACTCTGACATACCACATTTGCAAAGGAAGCTGGAGGGAGGAATAGAAGGAGCACTCTTCTGTGTGTTACTCACAAAATAAATCCATCTGTACAGACAATTCTCCAAAATAGTCTTTTTAGACTTGCAAAGTATCACAGTTGGAGCATATTTTATTATCTCCATAGAGATCTTTGAGCTTGTCTTTCTGAGAGTGGAAAAATGTCAGACTTTTCGAGTTCAGCCCCCCACCTTTCCCTTCCCCAGTGGGGCTTAGATGCCCTACTGAGAACTTTTAAGCTCCTTTTGCTCCAAAAATAGCCCCCACAGAACCATGTAATATCACAAGTTAGAAGGGACCCATAATGATCATTGAGTCCAACTCTAGCCTCCTGTCAGGACTACCTAAAGCTAAATAAACCATATGGTTAAGAGCATCATCCAGATGCTCCTTGAGCTTTGACAGGCTTGGTGCCATCAGAGCTTCTCTGGGCAGCCCGTTCCAGTGACTGACCACTCTCTCAGTGAAGAGCCTTCTCCTAGTGCTCAAACTGAACTTCTGGTGGTGCAGCTTCATTCCATCTCCTTGTGCCTGGCCACCAGAGAAAGGATCAGCACCTCCCCCTCTGCTGCCCCCTTGAGGCACTTGTAGGCTCTAATGAGGGCTCCCCTCAGCCTTGTCTTCTCCAAGCAGAACAAAGCAAGTGACCTCAGTTTCTCATCCTGAATCTGTCTCTCAAAACTTTTCATGATGCTGGTTGTCCTCCTTTGGACACAGTTTGATGTCCTTATACCGAGGCACCCAAAACCACACGCAGTACTCAATGTAGGGCCACACCAGTGCGGTGTAAAGCGGGACAGTCACCACCTTTGACCTGCTCACCATTCTGTGCTTGATGCACCCCAGGCCATGGTTGCCCTTTTGGCTGTTGACTCACATTCAACTTGCCACCAACCCAGACCTCCAGATCTCTTGCTGGAGGACTACTCTCCAGCCTCTCACACCCTCCAGCCAGATGGAGAATCTCACGCTTGCTCTTGCTAAATTTCCTTTGGTTGGTGCTTGCCCAGCTCTGTAGTTTACCCACATCTTTCTGTAAGGCCTCCCTACCCTCAAGGGTGTCCACCGCTACTCCTAGTTCAGGATTACTGGCCCTTAGGATCACAAATTTACTTACTGTACATTTAACTCCTGTGTCCAAATAATTCATAAAATCATTAAAAAGCATTGTCGCTAAAACTGTGCCCTCTGGAACCCCACTGGTGACTGGCCATCAGCCTGGTGTAACCCCATTCCCTAAAGCTCTTTGAACCCAACCCGTCAGCGCATTGCTCACCCAACATGGTTATTCTGGACTTGTCAAGCTGTGCTGGACATTCTGTCCAGAAAGATGCTGTGAGAGACAGTATCAAAAGCTTGCTAAAAATCCAAAACACTTCATCTGTGTCTTCCCTTGGTCAATTAGAGTGGTGACTTTGTCATAAAAGGAAATTAAGCTGGTGAAACAGGACTTCCCTTGTGAACCTCTGATGGCTGTGACCAATGGCTGCATTGTCTCTCAAGAGTTTTTTTAAAACTCATAGAATAACACTTTCCATCATTTTACCAGGCACTGAAGTGAGGCTGACAGGCCTGTGATTACCAAAGATGATCAGTTGTAGCCCTGGAACTGCAGTCTTGTTTTATCTGACTACTTAACAATCCAACATGTGTTTATGCTCATAAAAGAACTATCCCTGTGGGATAAAGAAGTGCTTTTGTTTCCAGTAAATGTGGAACTAAAGCACAGAAAGCAGAACGATAATGGTAATCGAAAGCTGGAATTCCATGCAAGAAAACCCCCTAACAACCAAGAAAATTTCTTTTCAAAAGAAATCCAGATTTATATATTTTTTCTGTAAGTTATATTTAAAAAATAGTAATTTTGACAATTGCATCTGATTTTTTTGCCAGGAATTCAAAGTTCCTTACTCTCAGGTTTCCCATACCTCCTGCCAAGGAGCTCATAGCCCAAGCTCAGAGTTGTGATTACAGAGCCAGGGTTTCATCCCCTTCTAGGTCTCCAGATTTTTGACTTGGAAATGAGCTCCCGGACATCCCACAAGGAGATGTAGATGATGTTTTTCAAATATTCATTATTCTTACAGGTCAATGCAAAACAAAAATAATCAAAAAGTCCAATATAGATTTTCAGTTTATACTCAAAGAGTAAACTACCCATTGAAAAATTAAATATATATTTAGGCTAGATTCAATATCTGGAAAAATATTTGTCAGAAATATTACTAGGATTAACTGTTATAATGCAGCACAAAGTATTTTTTTCCTATATTCAACATCACAGTTCTGTTACCAAAACTAACTTCATTGCTTTGGTGATATCTCTTCCTGAAAAGAGAACATACGTGGAAAGTTTTTCTTTTTTAACTGTAAAAGTCATCTAAACAGTCAGTGAGACAAAATGCTGAAAAAGTCCCCAAAAAGGAATACAATTAATCAGTGTCATGTATCTTGTTGCATAATATGACAAGAGCAATATACAAACCCACCCTATCTCTTTTCCTTAAGCAAATTCTTTAAGCACAGTAGGTAGAACAGGACATCTTTAAGTAGGGTTTCCATTACATTTCATTATCTGTGTAAGAATGACAGTCTGTCCTCATGTTTCCTGACAGAGATAATCACCTGCAAGGGTGTGAAGTTCCTTCCCCTAGCTCCCTCAGTGAAAAGTGTTTTCAGGGAAACATATAGAACTAGATTTTCTCTTTCTCATCATAAACTCATCTAAAAGTGGAGATGGGTTTAAAATGAACAATAGACAAAAGAGTATTGAAGGTTTTGAATAACTGTTTTTCCGGTTTGTGCCAGTTATTCCAACAGCTGGGAAAAAAATCAGCCTCGTTCAACAACAAATATACTTCTAAAACTTCTTCAACAAGCTGAATAATTGCAAAAAATATTTTGTTGTACTGTAAAATCACAAGAGCTAATGTGCTAATATTTCATACAACATTGCATTTCAGTTGTGAATATTTCTCAGAATTAAACAAAACACTAGGTGGAACTTGCCAGTACAATATCAGTGAACAGAAAAATAAATCTCTTCTGCAGGCAAAACAAATATAAACACCCTTTTTTGTTTCTTTTTTTCATGCCCAATTCCTTCTTACTTGGATTATGATATAAAGAAGTTATCTTCTTTGAAATTAATTTTACATGTTGGAAATGCTGTATATTTTCTATCAGAAAAAGTTTTGCCCACAGTATCTCACCCAGTTCTCTTCAGGCTATTGATGTAATACTATTGCCAAGTGCTTTTATAAATCTGTCCAGGCATGTCAGACTGGAAGCTGTTATGGGCAGAGCACATCTGAATATAGGCACTTATTCATGTGCCTTGTTAGAAGCAGAGGTTTGAAAATTCGGCCACGGAAATACTCATTACTTGGAAATCAGGAGACAGCCAGTGAGTACACAAATCTATTGATATGAGCTGTCATGCCATTCGAGCCAGATGGCCTACATATGAAGATTTACAGTCTTTCACACATCTCCAATGTACTTAGCACTGTGTAATAAACAGAAAAAGAAGACATGGTCCTGCCCCTGTTTTTCCTGGAAGTCTGTATTTGAAAATAGCATGTCATTCTCAGGGATGTCCACCTCACTGCACTGCCTGTCACCTGAGAATGCTAGTAAATCTTTCATTCTACTCTTATTTCTAAATTAATTACAGGAACATAACTTCCAAGGGTACATTTTATTTTTGAACTGAAGTTCTATTTAAAGCCCTTCTATTCTAAATTTGATCTTCCCCTGCATCCTGGTTGAGAATGCAGTGTGTTCAAAAATGCTGTAGCATGGTAGCTTTATNNNNCCATCTGGCAGATTCAGGATGCTAACCAAGGGAGCTGTATTGTGCCATGTATTAATATGGATCTCGTGAATCTCGCAACAGGTCAGATTTAAAAAAAACATGACTTCTGCTGCAGTCTTCCACTAAAAATGCAATGTCTGGCTAATTAACAGATCCCTCTCCCCCCAAATGTGCAAAAGGAGCCCAGGGGTAATGTCTCATTAGAATAAAATAGAGGGACTGGAATGATAAGGCCTTGTGGCTATTTAAGGGAGACGGTGTTGCAATATGACTTGGTTAAAAGTGTTACTGCCTTTCAATTCAAAGGCCCTCGATGTAAAAACTTCCATGATGAAAGTCTGTGCAAGGAGTTAAAGCTGCCAAAGGGCAATCAGACTTCCTAGATGGTAAAGATAGTGTGTACTCGCAATCATTCCTTTTGTATCATCTGTGCTTTCCAGTCTTTCTTTGATTTCTCTAGTCCAGGGCAGCGGCAGAAAATGGAGCTGAGCCTCTGTGTTTAACTGCTGGGCTGTAAGCTAACAGCAACCTCAGAGTGCAGGGAAGGAAGTGAAAGTGTATTGGAAGTATCCGCTCTTGAATAGACATGACTAAGTGGAGCTGCTCCTTCATGAGAGGCACAGTGAAGTCACAGTTGACATTTTTATGAGAGGTAAAATTGCCTCTGTGCTCTTTCAAGAAACCAAGACTGCAGTAAATTCCCAAGTGACCACAGGGAAATATTCTGAGAAGTCTTGATTCCTGTTTCTGTTTAGAAACTGGCCCAAAAGCCCCTGTATTTACTAGTGACAGGCAAAAGAGATGGGAAGACAAATGCTGGTTTCTGTCCACCCATCCCATCCTCTTGCTCTGGAAAACATCAAAAATGAATACTCAAAAGCATCCACATCTAGAAAGAGAAGGGCTCAAAACCAAATAAGGATTGTGCTCCATCTCTTCCCAATCCCCCTCTCCCCAGAAGCCACAATAGACAGTGGCACTGGTATTTCGATGAAGTGCTGGGGTTTTGCAATGAGGTTGTCATTTCCCATGCACTGGCACAGGATGAGGCAGCAAGGCAATGGCACTGCCATCAGGCCCCACAGCTGGGTGAGGGAAGGAAATTCCATTCCAGCTCCTGCATATGATGGGCTGAGACCTGATTGCTCGTAACTTGTGTCACCTAGAGGACTATGGATCATGAAATTGTGCCAACAAAACTTCTAGTATCAGCTGCCTCAGCAGACTTTGGTAGTTGACCATGAGAATGGGAATGACTCATTCTTTCAATCTATTTTACACTTGCAACTCTTGTCAATTGAATAACATACCTGCCTTCTTATTCTCCTACCTCCAGCAAAGTGGCAAAATGAGACATTTTCATAGTGCTTAAAGAGTCTAAGTGAGGCCTTTTTGACCCTTTTCAAAGTTTTTCTTTCCCTATTCTCCTTCCTTACAGTTTGTTCCTTTGCTTTTAAGTCTCTTTAACTATAGCTCATGTTTTGCACTATATGTCTATACATATACATGCACATGCACATGCACATGCATATACATATGGATTTAAATAGTTTCATGTATTTTGTGCATGGCCACTGCTGTTGTTGGGCCACACCTCTTCCTCCCAGGACAGTAGCAATGCTCTGTTGATCCCAGAAGTGGCTCAAGCAATCACAGTACCTTTTCGTCAGCTTCTTCCTTTTTAGTGGATGAAGATGGTGAGCATTAGTTCTTCCTTGGCTCTCACACTGCCTCTAGGAAAGCATCCAAGATATCATGGTGGGAGTGTGGAAATGAATATGAATGTCAGCATATTAAGGAACTCCATGCTAAAGGGAACTGGTAGGATATTTTTTTCTCCAAAATCATGTGAGTACTCAGGATGACTTTTGCTTTCTTCTGTGAAAACCCCAATTTTCTTGTGTAAGTACATGAGTCAAAGTTTTTCTGGAGGTGCTCTGAATGCAAGACTTATTTATAGAAACCTGAGAGAGTGGTAACACCCTTGGAGGATGAAGAAGCCATGCAGGATTCAAATTTCCCAGCAGGGAGCACACACTCTAAAATCCTTCAGTACTATAAAACCAGGTAATGGGAATACCACATTGTGCTGTCTCTTTTTGATGTTGAGCAATTGTCTAGTGTACAGTGTCACAAACTAGATTTCTAATGCAGCATTTTATGCCTTCTGCATGGCTTATTTCTCATTAGTTATCAACCTAAACTCTTCAGTTGCAGAGGATCTAGTACCTGGCAGAAGATATTGAGAGAGGCTTGACAGCCATGAAATCCTGAGGGTTGAGTTTGGCAGTCCTGTGACCTTGTCTCTGTGAGTCTCCGTATGCAGGCAGGCAGTGCAGGAGCTGTTTCTGCCTCTTTGCAAAGTGACCACACAGGCTCCCTGCTGTGCCTGGACTCTCCTGCTTCCTCTGGTCTAAATGCCCCTCCACTTCTGCAGCTAACCTGACCATTTCTGCCTTCTGGGAACATGGAAGGCTCCTTCCATGTCATCATGAGGCCACATACTTCCCTGCACAGTAGCATTGGCTGCTTTTAGTAAATGGAGGTTATTAGCATCTAATAGGTCAGTATCTCCTAAAGGGTTACAAATGATGGTTCCTGCCCTACAGAACAATCTGCAAGGTACATGCTAGAACAAGGTAGGTAAGGATGGAAATGAAGTGAGAGCCAGGGGAAAGAGCTAACATATAAACCAAAGACAATGTAGCTGTCTTTGGGTAGCCAAGCACACAGCTTAATGTGTGATTTTTTTTTACTACATCTGTGAATGGTGGAAAATATATTAAACTGCAGTACTATTCACTGCTAATCCTGCTCTTTCACTAAATGCCACAGGATTTGGTTTTGCAATGGGCAAACAAGACAACTGAAGGTAAATAACTTTGCAAAGGCTGGTTCGCTTACCAGAGAAATTGGCTTGCTCTACCTTTAAACAAGCTTGTGATCTGTTGTGTTTGTTTATCTAGCAGATAGTAAGTTGAAGCAACTTCAAGAAGTTGACCAAGAAAATCCCCAACATACTGTACTTCCCTACAAGTGAAAAAAACATGTGCAAACATGAATGAACACCACTTAAGGCCTTCTTCCCGATCTTGTGCATTCCTGCACGAAGTATCTCTGATTTATATGTATAAATGGCCTGTCTTAAATTACATTTTGGATAAACTGGGTGTGTAATGTGCCCAGCCAGCTTTGCTGTTCATGCCTGTCTCTTGTATAACTGAGCAGCATATTCCTTAGGCATTGTGAGGTTCAGAGACAACTTACAAGGACAATCCGTTCTTATAAATAAATGAGAAACGTTGTGGAAAGTGGTGGCAGGGGGAAGGAAAATCAATGCTTCATAGGTATATTGTCTACATTGTTTAAGCATTGTAGTTCTTAGGGGTAAAATAAGGGAAATCCATTCAGGTTTTAATTGTCCCTGCATCTCTTCAAACATTCTGTGATAGTAATGAAGGGCAGAAATTATTCTACTATTCTGTCATCCTTGGATTACTTTCTGCCATAAGACTCAGGGGAACAGAGTAGCTCACAGTCTCTACCAATCGTTTCCCAAAAATATCTCTGCTTCATAGAGGCAATGAGTAATATCCTCTTTCTTTGCATGCACTAGACCAGAGTGTCCATCTTCCACCTCTGCAATAACATTGTCTGGCTTCAGGAGTGAAGGCAGCAGCTCTTCAAGCCATCAGAAGCCATGGCTCAAGCACATCAAAATATCTGAGCAGTATGACTGCTGGTTGTCAAGATTTGCAACAATTTCTCCCATTAAAGCCCAAGACCAACAGTCTGGCAGAAGAACACAGAAAGGCTGTACTTCAAGCAAGTCACAGATCTTAGCATCAAAACTTGTTTCATACAGTAAGGAACCTTTTTTTCTCCCAGACCTCTCTCTAGTTCTCTCCTCTTTCTCCAGGCCTCACAGCTTGGCATCTAGTTTGATAAGATTTCTTCTTTTGTTGCTCTTAATCCACACCAGATCTTAAGAGGTAGCTGCTTCTTCCTCTGTTCCTTTTCCCACCACTCAAAAGGCTATCACTGGAGGTCACCTCTGTTATCTTACGGGCTCTTTATCATATTAAACTGCCTCTCTTCTTCATGATGCATTGACAAGGTCAAAAGCAGTGGCCTTTCTGTCTCCTCCCAGGAAAAGGCCAAAAGCATAAGCAGAGCTGAGCCTTGAACAAAGATGAACAAGTCTTTCCATTCATTGTCATTTCCTCAAAAAAAAAAAACAAACCCTGAAGGCCAAGATGTCAGAGTCAGAGCTGGCATAATAGAGTGTCTTCTCCCTTTCTTGAAATCAAGCTTATTTCTGTCAGTGGTTAAGTCCTAGCAAGATTTAGTTTCCATGGAAAATGTGAGTTAAAAAAAGAGACTGATAGAAAAGAAACGAAAATGAAAATGTCCCCTTGTTTATGTCCAAGACCTGTACATCAGTTAAAAACTGTTTATAACCTCTCATTGGTCCTTGGTCCAGGTGTACCTGCTCATGTCCATAGGCAAGACTGCAATACCCAAACACAGACCAGATACATTTACATATTTTGGGATAAAGCTTGTGGTGCTGATTTGCCTGTTTTGACCTACTCCATGGTGCCTGCCTGTCACTTTGTTCACTAATGTGATCCTTCTGGAGGACCTGTGCCTCAACCTGCAGATGACTTTATACTTTCATTACCCAACAGCTAAGTATTTTCAGCTATGTAGCTGGTTCTTAAAAATTGGGCGATCGCAGGTGCAGAAGTCATGAAAGAACTGCAGGAAATCTGTACCACATTTTCTTGAAGCACTTGCAAAATCACTGTGAAGAAGGTTTAAATCAAGCACTCTTTAGTTTCTTTTGTGCCACAGCAGTTGGCAGAGCTCACAGTGAGGATTCAGTCCATTTCTTTGTACCACAGAGGATCTGGGAGCCTGACTTCACAGGTAGTAACTATGAAGTGTGTTTCTCACCTAAGACAGAGTGATGGGCATTGCCAAGCACTTGGCAGGAGTGATCAAGGGATCAAGGAGTGATAAGGTTTATGCTCTGTGTGACAGCAGGGTGAGTGAGGACATTCCTGAATTGGTCTTATTTTGGTGAGTGCTCTGACAGATTTTATAGGAAAATGAATGTACTGCCAAACAAAGTTGTTTTATTGCAAAAGCTTTCTGCAGCACATGGGCCTCAGAAGCTACATTACAGTTTCCAAAGCTTTGTAACGCTACAAAAATGGAAAAATAGAAGTCAGAAAGTTAAAATGGCATAAATGCATATTCCGCTGGAATAAAGAGGTGGTATTGTTTAGCTTATTACTCACAGTTGGCACTGTGTTTTTGCTAAACAATAGTGTAATTGCTTCTTAAAGGCCTCTACAAATTGCTTGTACAATTGAAGAGCAGGGGATGGAAAGCATTAATAAAAAAGCCCAGGGAGTAACTTCAAGGTGTTTCTCCAAATGCTCTGACCTTCTCAGTGTAATACATCACAAACAAAGCCCTGCCACAACATGATGAGTCTTCAAACTCTCCTGAGAAAAGGGCTTAAGTAAATGGACACAGTGGGCTAAACTCAAAGGCATGTTTGAAATAACTTGAGTTTACTCTGGCTCTCTCACATGTGACTGTATAAATGAAAGCTCAAACTTCTCTCGTTTGTGTCTTCTTACCAGAAAGCAGCTGGCAGCCCCTACACACCACCTGAATTCAGCCAAATCCATCTAACTACACATAAACCTCCTTCACAGTGCTCCAGCTACTTGCGTTAATGTGTCAAGTATTATTATTTGAATAGAAGGAACCAGCCACAGAGATCTTTATTACTTATTTTTTGCCAAGGTTTCTGAAAGCAGGTGAAAGCATTCTTCTCTGTATTTGTGCTCATAAAGACATACTTCCACCTGTAGGGAAGAAATCTTCATTTGACTTGGGGGAAAACTTTTTTCTCCTACCATGTTGAGAAAATGCCAACACTACTAGCATGCTGAAATGCACTCAGATGGGGTATGAAAATGCTTATATTTTGCTTCGCTGTCATATGTGCATTATTGTTTTGTCAGCAGTAGTAGAATCCCAGTAGGCAATCCCAGGTTCCTCTGTTTTCAGGGTAAAGCCTGATGTTCCGGGAAGACAGTCTACTTAATTAGACAGATAAGGCCTACTCTAGAGAAATGTGGTAAGGGTGTGGGGAATGAGATTTTTGTGCCCTTCAGCTTCCTTTGAGGAGCAGATCTCAGAGGTCACTGGTGCATGAGGCTGCTTGACACAGCAGCCAGGCTCAGCTCTGCCTTGAACCATGACTGTACTTGGGCCATGCTGCCAGTGCATTATTGCTCTTGTTGAGATATTCACTGGTTCTGCAGGCAGAAAACAAAACCGAAACTTTTTTGCTCTAATTCCAGGTTTCTCTGCTCATGGCTTATAGTAGAAGTGTTTTCATTAGTTTTTCAGTAACCTGAATGCTTCTTCCCTGCAGGAATTGAAAGGACTAGCCAACCTGGCTTTCACTGATGTTTAACGGCTTACGGCTGCCTTGCAAAGATGCTGTTTCAAATGGATGGGAGGAAGCAGTATGAAGCTGACTCCATATTCTATGGAGATCAGTGAGCACATCTGCTATTCCTACCTGGCAGTTGCCAACATTAACCCATTTTGTAATCTCTTTTCATTCCAGCAGTACCTGAAGGCAAGTGCTCCCTCTGAAGCAGCCCTGTCACTGTGGGAGCCTTCTCAGCAAGTCCCGCATTTTCTCTGGGTTAGGGTACTTACCTAAGTATTTGCAGGGTATCAGTATCAGGTTTGTTTTGGTGAAGTGATTAATTATATTAGATGAAGGTACAAAAAACACTGGAGCAGGAGAGAAGTGAAATCATGAAAATGTACAGATTGTGGCAGATTCACAAGAAGTAAAGCAGAGCCTGATGGACGTAGCAAGACTGTAGACTTGTAGCTAGGACAAAAATAAACAGTAAAACCAGCAACAACAAAACCTAAAAATACCTGGAGAACATATGGATTATGACCAACGAGATTTTCTGTTAAGCTTCTAATGTCACTGTTTTCAAATCTTCTGCACACTTCCACCTATAAGGAGTTCTTTATAAGTGCTGAATGCTACTATATTTTTTATTTAATCAAAGTCCAAAGTGAACTATCAGCCAAACTACAATAAAATAAATAGCCTGCATACCAGGACTCCAATATAGGAAAATTGAGGCTGCAAGAGCCACTGCCAAATACATATTCTATGATTCTGAACTCCCCTTGTCAGGTAACAAGACCCCACTGTCCTTTGGGCAAATCTAGGGAAGACTTGCTCATCATGTCTATATCTTTTGTTTTGACTACTCACCAGTCACAATATAAAGAGCCTAGTGCCAGCAGTGTCTGCCTGTTCACTGCTGGTAGACAAAATTTGAACCATGAGTTTTGCCATACTCTTCACTGTTGAATCTAGGAATACATACCAAGATATCGCAGATACGTCCTGAGAAGATGCAGGCTGAGGTGTGGTGGTTTTAGTTAACTCTTAAGCTATGATGGACTTCTGATACGACTAACAACCCAGGCAGAGGTAGGAAGTAATGCAGAGATGTCAGTATCTGATCAGATGCGCAAGTGAATCGTAGAATAATAGAATCAACTAGATTGGAACTGATCTTTAAGATCATCAAATCCAACCTTTATCCCAGGATTGCCAAGTCCACCACTAAACTGTACCACCACTAAAATGAGGGCTTCATCTACACTGTTCTTGAACACTTCCAGGGATGGTGGTTCCACCACTGCCGTGGGCAGCCTGTTCCAATGCCTGATCACAATCTCAGAAAAGAAAGTTTTCCTAATATCCAATCTGAACCTCCCCTGGCAGAGCCTGAGGCCTTACCTCTTGTCCTGTCACTTGTTACTTGGGAGACCGATCCCCACCTCACTCCATC
>JBCJKH010044692.1:0-14428 GCA_039877255.1 Loriculus beryllinus
GCAGCCCCTTTAGGCACTGGAGCTGCTCTCAGGTCTCCCCTTCAGGAGCCTTCTCTTGCCCAGGCTGCCCCAGCCCACCGCTGCCTGAACGTGCTCATTACTGGTCTCACGCTTCATTCAAGGAACCCTGCAATGGGATGGAAGGGACATGTACAATCCTCTGTAAAATATGTCCCAGCTGAAGCATGACATCATGGCCACAGATCAGCATGTGAAGGACCTGGAGCCCTTATCTAGGCTCTCATTACAGCTGAGCAGTGAAAGGAAACAAGTTCTGCACCCGGCTGCCATAGGAGTCACCTGCCAAGAACTTGTGTTCTGAGAGACTGTTAAGTCTCTCTAAGACCTTTCTGATAAAAAAACCCAACTCTCTTCAAGACTCCTTAAATGCTTTACATCCATCAGTTTGCCACATCTCAGGAGCAGCTCCTATGGAGCTAATAGCTGATATACTCATTTTACAGGTAGGTAAACCAAGACACAGTGTGGCCACTTGTGTGTGTGATACCTGAAGCTATCACCAACTTTGGTAACTGCCTTTAAGTGTACATATCACTTTTAAACAGATATGCTGGGGGGGGGGGGTCTTTTCCTCTTTCTCCAACATATAAACAGTATAAGTAATCAGATGAAGAAACTCACATAATCAAGTATTATAGTCAGCAAATACATAGGAGAAAGTAAATTAGAGGTGCTACTCTACTGCAAACACAGAACAGAAAAAAAAAGCTATTTGACTAATTGCAGCTGAGCTACATGGCTTGGAAGTTCTCAAAGTCAGACACCAAAGTAAATGAAATACACTCAAAAAAGAGTGTTTACAGACCAGATTTTAGACCATGGAGATTTCCTGAGCTAAAGGGGGATTAGAAAATACTGCAATGTGTTTGGAAGCACTGAAGAAAGTGACAATATTTTGTCATTACTTTGGAATCTGTTGATATGTAAGAATATTAAAAAGGGGATTTAAGACTGCAGAACCCTCTGCCCACACTGAATCTCCCCTGCTACACAGATGACCCCAAGCTCTCCTGCAGTTTCTTCCCTCTTTCTCTTTTGCACCTTCTCCAGTGTGATTTCTCACCCCAGGCAGGGGTTTGGATGTGAGCACACCACGGGCAGATGCAGAACCTCCTCACATGCACTGGAGCACACTGACTGCATTCTGAGATGCTCCACTGCAGCTCCTCTGGACGTGACAGTAAAACAGTGTTTGTTCTGCAGCAAGGGGGTTAGCAGCCTCACCTCTGTGATCTGACCTAACGGTTGAGATAGTGTGAGATCAGATGCCAGGCCCTTGATACCTGCAGCTGCTGGAGCAATGTAAAAGCTTTTCCCACTGCTGAGTTTCCAGCTCTGTGCTTGCTCGCTCACATCCCATTCCATGCCAGGGACTGAGTTTTTTGACCTTCCAGTAACAGTAAAAAGTGAGATCCAGCTTTTTTGCAAGGTCCTCACCTCCTGATGCACCTCAGTGAAATGGCAGTTTGAATGGGATTTAGGAGCAAGAGCCCAGGCTCTTCATTAAGCAAATCTGTTAAGGTGAACTATTATAAGGTTTTGTAGGACACAAAGAAAAGCTTGGATGTAGTATGAAAATTACATAAAATAAAACTGAAATGTTGCAAGCCCGAATAGGAACATCTCTGTGTAGGAAAGCTGGGGTGCATGAACCTGTCCTGCCTCAAAGACTGAGTTAAAGGCCCTTTACAAGCTCCTTCCCTCACTGCAGCACCCGCAGCCTCATGCTGCATTCCAGTCAGTCAGCAGAAAGTCCCCCACTGGCCTCCCAGCCGTGGTCCTCCACGTGCTGTGGTGGTTACAAGCTCCGTGCACTCCGCAGGCACTGACAGATGGCAGTACATGATGTAGAGGCGCAATCAGATCAGACTATGGAGAGCACAAATCTATACAGCATAATGAGTCTTCTATTGCATATATCAGAGCTTTGAAACATTTTCTATTTCAATATATAGTCTGAAAACTCTTAGCGTATATCATATCATCAGAACAACAGACTTCCATTGTTCAAGTGGCATAAATCTATCATAGTCTCCTAACAGCACATGACTTCCACTAGCTACAGGCTTATATATTGTCGTGCTGGTAGCGAAGGTTTTGTACATGGAAATCGACTTACACCCTAAGAACAAATTTTGCATTGTTCTGTACCGTACAGTCACACGTTCCCACGATGCCCAATGAACTCTTACACATACTGCTGGTGAGGTGCAGCACGCTGTGTAATCAGATGTGTTTTGCCTGGAGGGTCTGCTCCAGCCATCAACGGCTCAGGGCAGCCCCATCTGCTCCTGCAGCACGACCCGACTGCCCCAACTCCACATGAACTGGGGTGCTCCTGGGGTTCTCCCATCCTGTACACGAGACCTGCCCCCATAGAGCTTGAAGCTCACCAATCTCCAGATGGATTCTCTGGTGTTCTCTCTTAACTCTGCCCACGAGAGCAGGACACTGCCTTGGAGGAATCAAGGATCATTTACAACTGATGGCCTGGTTGCAGCAGCAAACTATATCCTGTCTGGTAGGATGAGCAGCAAACACAGGTAGACATTTAGTAGCTTGCTGCAGGTGGAAGAAAATGCTCATTAGAAAACGCCCATGTTTCATCTTTGCAAGTTGGAGCTCCACAGCTGGCTGGAACAGGGGAAGAGGGGACAAGAAGTGCTTGGGGTTAGGCCCTCCAAGGGAAGCGTCCCATTCCTTGGTAGTGGTCCCAGCTTGGCAGCCTGCTGCTCTACCCACTGTGTGCTCTTATTAAGGGGGCTCTTGGGGCTGAAGATATCTCTGTTTTCCATCAAATAGAAGACAATATGAACAACCCTACTCTGCAAAAAGGACATGCTTCCACACCAGAACAGGCTGGCTGGAAGTAATTTCCTTATCAATGCTAGACAGATGTGTTTCTGTCCTAAAACAAGACAGAACCCCAGACTGGTTTGTGTTGGAACGAACCTTAAATCTCATCCAGTTCCAACCCCCTGCCACAGGTAGGGACACCTTCCAATAGAGCTGCTTGCTCCAAGTTCTGCCCAACCTGGGAATGTTGGATGAACCAGCATGTTCACCCTCATCCTCCTTCCCTGTCATACTTTGTTTCCATTTCCATGTCCGTCCCTTGTCACTTTGCAGCTGTCTTCTCACGATGATCACATCATGACTATTCATACTTCCTCCAGATGAAAACAGGCATAATTTCCTCACGGCTCTTGTGGCAGCTCTCAAAGGCATGCGAGAGAGAGATGCTAAACCTGCTGGTAACACTTTGAAAAGCCACCCGTGTGAAAGCACACTGCTGCAGAGGCCTCCTCCCCAGCTCAGTGCTGCTGGTCAGCCTGCAGGTCAGGTACCCATCTCCTTGCCTGGAGTGCCCCCAAGAGCAGGTCTGCCACATCACACGCAGAGGTGTCCAGAGGTCAGTTTAAGGGCAGGATGCTCTTGCATTCCCCCTGAGGATGTAACAGATGGAGTGCTATGGAGATGCTCTCTAGGGCACTCCTGCAGCAAGACACTGCACACAATGGACAAATTTGGCCTCAAAGGCATGCCCACGGACAGGGTGAATGCAGCCAGAGTCATAAAAGGGAGAGAAAATACACTGTCAAAATATTACCTTCCGAATCTACTTGGAGAGGGGATTGAAGTCGTTTTGCACTTAACCACTGAACCATGTCTTGTATACGAGTGACCATATGTAAGGAGTTGCCCATACTGCACAGAGTGTAACTCTAAAGGATGGTAGGAAATAACTCACTTACTAGCTTGCTGTCAGAGAACTGCATCATAAAATACTGGCTGTGGTCTCACAACATACCACACAGGCAGGAGAATTCCTATCAGCACACAGAGGCTATAGAATTACAGTTTCTCATCAAACCCCAGACACAGAGCAGAGATTACAGGCACTCTATGGGCAGCACGGTTGGCTGAAACCAGCCTGCAATGCTCAGGAGGAGACTGGTTCACAATGTACACGTCTGTGCTCTGCTCTCAATTTGCTATACTTTATGAAATCTGAAAACAAAAAGTCAGGAACTGCAGCTGAAGCAGGAGCCAGGGTATGGAGCCATCATCTCCCTGGCCCACAAGCAGTTTGGGATACAGAGCAAACTGCAAATACATTCAACAACAGAAGGAGGATTGCATGTGCTGGGCGACCAGCAGCAGGAAATACAGTAGGATGAAGTTAGTGGCTTCCACATCTTGTCATACTTAGCACTAGGATTGCTATTGGAAGCTGAAACTCAGTTAGCATGGCTCAATTATTATTTAGGCTCAAAGAGACTTGTGGGTGTTACAGGTCTCACCCTGGAAACTCCACTGAAGACCCGGTTTATAATGATGCCAGCTTCGGAGTTTGGGCTCTTCCATGCAGGACAATCCCCCAGCAGTCCCAGGCAGTAGCTGGTACTACTTAATTAAAGCTAATTAACTACAAATCAATTACAGCTGGCTGGGATTTCACTGTGCTTTTGTTTTTTAAACCAGGAAACTCCAAAATACTGAAACTAAACTGGCCAGGACAAAATCTTTTACCCTGAAAAACCTTTCTACAGTTAAATCACTTTGCTCTCTTCCACCCATTTCAAGTATAAAGCTGTGACCATTATTTTTGCTTGATATTATCAGTAAATAGCTTGCACAAGTTTGTAATTACCAATGAAGTATTTTACCCCATGTGAATCGTGTTTGCTTAATGAACGAGTTTTAGATCCAGATTTCCCTGAGTGTCCTCACTGAAAAGCTTTAACATTTGAATGGGAAAGGAAACAAATTCCTCATCTAGCACAAACACAAGAGGTTTCCACATAGGAGTCAACAAGAGAGAGCCACTGACCAAGAAGACTCCTGAGTCTACCTGAATGAGACAATAAAGGCCAGAGGAAGAAGCACTCAACCTGTATAACACAAGTAACCCAGAAACACATCTAGTTCATTCCCTGCATTGACACCCCTCAAGCTTTACACACCACACCTGCACTGCCACAGAGACTCTGTTGTAGCAGAACTTTTCACGTGTGACAGTTTATTTGGTCTGGCAGCTGTCAGCCCTGCTGCCACCTAAAGCACCCTTCAAGATGCTAATCCACATCACGACCATGTCAATTTTGTGGGATATGGGACTGTTACCTAACTTGCAGCTCTTTGATGTATGGAACAAGGGCATTAATACAATTTTAGCCCACAAAAGGGCAATGAGATTAAATTCACTGTATTTGAAAGTACATCGAGATCCTTAGGAAAAGGTACTAGAGATAAGAGGGGCAAAACCACTATTAAACTGTCATATGATAAGGTCAATATATTGTCGGTTAATGAAAGACAGACTTAACGTATTTTCTGCTGGATATGGAACAGGCAGAACCTCAATGTAGTTTATTAGAATAATGAAAATTTGAAAATCAAGATGTAAGAGGTGATGACCAAACCAAGCAATGTTTTTTAATTAGCCTGCATTGAACAGCACCAGACACTGACATGCCCACTGCTGGGCCACCCTTCACAAGCTTAGTCACCCCTCCTTGAATTAGTAATAGCCACAAATACGCTCAAAGGTTTAATGGAGTTGAGTATCTCATTAAATTAAACATACAATAGGTGTCACAGTGCCTGAATTTTCCACTCCCCTGGGTCCATGAGGCACTGATTAGACTACGCTTTCAGAAAGCACCCAGGAAAGGCAGGAAAAGGCCTTCAACAGAGGTTCTGATCCACATTTCCAGAACAGACCCTAACTGATGCTGTGGCCTTACTTGAATGAAGAGTGAAACTTTGTAAAAATTCAGATCTTTAATGCTAAAAGGAAATAACACTTAGTCATGACTCACTAGAGAGAAAAAGTACTTATTTTGGTGCCTTTAAGCTCTCATGTACTTTCTATCTTGCTAATGGCTGTTTCCTACTGCTGTTACTTCCAGGTCTGCGCAGCTGCTGTGCACACTCCTACCTGGGCAGCATCATGTTAGCGCTTCCCACAAACACTGTCACTCATTACTCCCTTCTGCTATGGCTTTAACAACTCTTACACACTCTCACACCATCCTTTTCATTTTGAGTGGTTCCTCAGTATAACTGGAGAAAGGATAAATTGCAAATAGTTGAATATTTCTGTCTTCACATTTCTATCCTCCTTATTTCTGCTGATCTCCTGTTCCCGGTATCCCCCGACCTCCCTGCTTTTGCTCTGGCCTGGCAATCAGACACATACATATTTTCTTTCAAAATGTTGAAATCAAAGGTTCTTTTCCAGCACGTTTTCCCTCTGGACCAAAGTGGATATCAAAGAGCAGTGTCTGTATGCACACCACAAACCACACAGAAAAGACCTTCAGCATTTTTTACCATTAACAGATGATATTACTGACTGCAAGACTGTCCGCAAGACTGTTGTGTATATGATCCACAGTACCTTGATTCCCAAAGCGTCCATGCCCCACAAGACTAGAAGTCCTTCTCTAGAGACGCAAGACAGTATGGAAGTGTTTCAGTGAGATAGAAGAAATAGAGGTGTAAGTACCTGACCAAACAATTCCACATTCACAAAATACTCCCTGAACCAACTAATCCCTCACCTGAATTGACAGAGCCATTGTTTTTAAAGAGGAAGAAGCATTCAGAATAACTCACCTCTTGAACAACATGTGCTGGCAGCAGCTGTGCCTTTAGCCCTGATTTAAACAATTCAAGAGATGGAGCTTCTATTATGAGAAAGGGGAAAATGACCCATTCAGCCTACCTAGATCCCTTGGTGGGCAGATCCCTCACATTGCCACAAAATCTTCAACTGGAAGCACACTTTCCAGACAGCACCATGATCTGAATCACAGTACAAACCAGCTGGGATCTCATTCCAGCTTTCCTTCAGGCTGGAAGCGCAATACTCACCACCACAGCCACTGTGCTGGGGTCCTCCACTGGTGCTTGATGAGCCCCGTCCAGGCTCCCCATCATGCGCAGAGAGAGCACACACAGAACTCCATCAGGGTAAGTAATGAGATGCAAATGTATTCCTTCAGAGGTTGATCCAAAGCCCAGTGAAGTCAATTATTATTAATGTAATTAGTACTGTATAAGCAGTTCAAGACATAATTCAAGTCAGGTCTCCATCAAACCAGGCTGTGGATATATGCAGGGCAGAATTAAAGGGTTTACAATCTAAATGGCTGTGACAGACAAAAAGACAGAGAGGGAGGAGATGGAGATGGTATAAAAAGAGCAGGTAATTTGCCGCAGGAACCCAATCTTAATCCTGTGCTTTGTCTGTCAGACCGTACAGCCTTCAGCAGGAATCTTCAAGAGATGTTACATCAACAGTGTGTTTGTTAAACAGTATTTTGAACCTTTATTTGCCAGGAATTTTCTCTCTCCTTACATTTTCATTTATTTTACTTTGCCCTTAGCAAACACAAGCACACTTCTCATTTCTAAAGCAGTGGCTACGTATTCAGGGTCATTCAAGCCAAGTCAGTGGAATGACCCTGGAGTTACAAGTCTGAATGAAGAGCTGAACAAAACCCACCATGAGCCTTGCTTTATTCTCTATCAGTAATTAAAAATGCCTGAGTCACACTATGCACGTCCCGCACTCCTACGCAGCCTCCTCCAAGGTAAGTGGTTTGCTCGGGTGTCAGGGCCAGATGCCAACCCACCATCCATCCCATTGCTGCGTGCTGGCACCAGCCCAAACTCTTTTTATTCTTTTCCTCCCCCAGTCCAGAAGGGAGTTTACATTTGCAGAGGGAGGGATTGAGGGAAAGCATTAAGGGAAGGCGGCTGCGCTTGATGCCTCGCTTTGCACAACACCCTCTCCCCAAGCTCCCAGCAGCCGTGGCTGGTGCGGTGAGAGCACCCTCTGCTGCTCTCCTCCCTCCTGCCAACAAGCCCTTGGCATCTTTCAAGCCCTCCCCAAACGCAAGTGATAGCTGGGGAACTCCTGGTACCCAGGCACTTCTGCCCAGGCTCACATCCACTCAGCACACTGTGGTCCAGCTTCCCGGCTTGCGAGGGAGTGCAGGATGGGAGCCATGCACACGTCTAGCCCCAGGTCTGCAAACCTGGCGGCTCCAAAGCCAATGGATTTAAACAAGAAAAGCAGGAAATGATCCTTGTTCTGTAACTCTGTGCTTGGGTGTAAGTGGGGATACACACTGAATCACAGCCCTCTGTGATGGCACAGGCTTTATAACTGCCCTTGCTATTAGACCATATGAATGCAATTATAATATTCCAACAGAAATCAGTCAAGTATGTGGTAAACCAAGGGAATATACAAGGGAATGTGTGTAAGAATCTCCCTATTGTGTGCATACAAGGGCACCAGGATTCCTTCCAGAATCCAGGCGCTCCCCACACCTCCCCAGTAATCCCAGGGGAGGACAGCAAAGGGGATGAAGCTCCATTGCTGCGGATGGAAGACCACAGGTACCCCCAAAACACTGAGTGAGCCCACCGTGCTGGGGCAGATGAGGAGTAGCTGCAGTGGGAAGATCTTTTGTAGCTGGAAAAGGCAAGTCAAGATGTAAATCCTAGTTAAAATATCTTTATTAGCAGCATTTTAATCACTTGCAAAATCTGGACCAGGATCAAACCAAACATAAGGCAGCAGCTGCTGTAAACAGCCGTTGTTGAAATGGAAAAATGATTAGTGCTGAGGGAAGGACGTCAGGCGTAATGAGCCTGACGTGAATGCTGCTGAGCTGAGCACCAGGCACGGCTGGGCACCTTGGCACTGCAGGTCCTGCCCTACCACCCCCTCCTGGGTGCACAGGTCCCATGACTCACAGCCCCAGAACCTGTCCCAGTGACCACCCCTGGCCATATTTACAGCATTCAGGTGCTTTCCAGCCTCTGCTTGAAGCAGTGAACAATGGCAGCAACACAGGAGCCTCTCTCCTTCCATCACACACTGGACCGTAACACTCAAAGTCATTTAAACTACTGCAGAATTAGAGAAGAGTCATTATCCACCCAACTTGAACTGGTTCCCAGATGTGTATTAGATGTATTTGGGCTCTGGCTGTATTACACCATCTTCCCTCCTCCCAAATAAACCTCACCTCAAGGAGTTATCTGGTGTAGCTGTAAAAGTCTGAGATTCTTTTTATGTGCTACTAAGGTCTACACAGTAAGTTTTATTTAAATTGACCCAAACAAAAGGAATCTATTTTCAACGACCAAAGTGTAAAAAGCCTACCACACTGACAGGAAAGCAAATTCTCACACTGGAAGATGTTTCATACATGTATTCCAATTAATGAAACTAAGTTTAAAATGGGAAAACTGCTTCAAAACTGTGCAAAGCACTCTGAACGGCAGAGGCTGTCCCATCTCTGCAGCAGATGGCCAATCAGATGGCAAGTTCATAAATGGTTTAGTGTCATAAACCCATTTAATTAAAAAAGCAATTGAAAATGAGATATATGAAAAGTCATGTGCAAATGCTTTGGCCTCTTCCCACCTGTAGCTACAACTATGGCAGTACCAACAGCTTTACTGGCCCCCTGCTTCACTGGCCTCAGATAACCAGGTACAACATCAACCCATACATCACCTCCAGGCAGCTGAACCCAGCTCCTGCCTTTACATTCCTAAAATGATGAGAAACGTTCTTGCCTTGGTTCACTGGTTCCTAGCTCAAGCCAAAAAGGTTTATATGGCTTTGGCTGGGCTCAGGCGAGCACCACAGATTGTTGCTGTGAGAGTTTCCATGTCCCCCCATCAGGCTGAGCGCCACCAGTAACTGATGCTGTCGTTTTCACTCCCTCATCAGATGTAACTGCTGCTCCTGCATGTCTCAGCAACATCCCTGCTGCACCAGCATCATGTCCTTAACTTCCACATAGTGCTGATGTACTTTACAAGCTCGCTCAGAAACAACTGCTAGATGTCTCCCAGTCAATCAATCAAGATTCCCAAGCATCATTCCCACCACTGCAATGCATATGGGCGGTCCAGGCCACAACATCCAATAGCAACAACAGCCAACCAGTTCCTCTGCCCTGGTCATACATGTTCCCTCCTATTTCTGGACTCACTTCTCCATAACATTCAACCTGTGCAGACAGTCCACAAGATGGGTAATGAGGCATGGAACAAGCTACCTTCAGCTGCCCCAGACTACCACAAAGAAACATCTTTTTTGTCAACTTCTCCAGTAGTTTCCCCCTTCATAATCTTAATACTAATATTACTATTTGATATTACTATTAATATATCTTTAATACCATTTCACATTACTCTGAGCAGTCTCCCTGCTCCTACACCATGAATGAATGAAGGCAGATTCTCAGGGCCCAGTGGCAAACCCTGTGAGGCTCTGAACACAGGTGATTATTACTGACTTTAGTGGGCCAGGTGGATCAGTCAGGCAGCATGTGAACAAACCCCACTTAAATACCTCAAACCAACTGACAATTGGTTTTACAAGAGCAAGAATGTTTCCTACCAGGTTCTCACACCAGAATAGCCCACGCAAGCAGCCAGGGCACAGAAGGTCAGCAAGATGATACTGACTGATATTAGCTCAAACTGCAGCACCAGGGAAGGTCCAGAAACCACAACAGTCCCACCAAGTTACACAAAGGTCCATGCAGGCTGCTGCTGGGATTCAGATGTGCTAACGGAGAGTGCAAGAGCAGGGTGAGCACAGAGCTCTAACTGCTCTCACACAGATCTCACCAGGGTCTGCTGAGAAGTTCAGGGACTATGTAAGAACCAGGATTACCGACCACACCTACATCACATTCGAGCTTCCAGGTAGCATCCCTCATCCAAACAACTCAAAATACACACTGTAGGGTGTCCTGAGAAACAGGTACAAAACTTATTCCAAGCCTGAACTATTTGCTGCCCAGGACATCTTTTCGCTCCTCGTAAGGCAGAGGAGGCCAGAGCTACAGCTCTCACTGCGACACCCTGATCTCTCTCATACCCAAATAGCCTCTCACCCCTCCCTCACTGCCAAGATGCCACCGGAAAGTCCAACTTTGAAAGCAGCTCAAGTTAGTTTAAGCATAAACGCATACACAGGCTATCACCATTCATTTGTGTCATGAGGAGTCAACAGCATTTCAAATGTTGAGTCTCAAAGCACTACTGTAGGCTGGAGAAGTTGCTTTATACTACTCAGCCCTTGGGCCTGACTTGGGAGGGGAAGAAAAAGCATTGTTTAGTATTTTTCATTTCCATAAGGGGGAGCTTGTGCACAGAGGATTACTGCTGGCGACTCCAGCCCCAGAGACCTCCCACAATTACAGCTCCTTGAGACCTACTCCTGCGTTAATTCCAACCAGGTCCCAGGTCCGCACTCTCACCCGGCGCTCGGGAGCTGTGGGCTTGTCAGAGGGAGGAGGGAAAACATTTCTGCACTAACCAGAAGCATTTGACCCGTGCTCAAGTGTGAGTTCTGTTTATATAATTATATTAGTGGAAGGTTAACGTTTTTATTTAGCTAATGTATAATTCATACCACCAACAATGCCAATTACTCCCTGCGGTTTGGAGATTGACTCTACCTAGTAAATATTAACCTTGTGGGATGGAAACTAATTGTGAGGGTTACGTGTCAAGATCCGTGTCAGGGTTCTGCGGTAACAGGTTATCGACTGTTCATAGTTGGGCTTGAAATTCAAGCTCTTGCTGTAATGAGTCTTTAGGAAACACCACCCATGTTTGAAGGGGAAGCAACTGTTCCTACCTGTGATGGCAGCAGCTGAGTGAGTAAATGGCTGGTTAAAATTCAAACACTTCCCACTGGAGAGGTGACAAAAATGTCATATGTGAATTATCAAGTGTTACTGGTGAGTTTGCATATGCAAATGAGGTAGTAAGCCACAAATACACTGAATTTCCTATGCAATATATAGAAACTTCTGTTGAATAAGAAGTTAGGAATGAAAACACAAGCCATGATAGTGCAAGTTTAAGCATAAAGATCAATTTTTTCCAAGGGAACTTGAAGTAGAGCCCTAAAATTATACTTCAAAGTGTAATTTGCAGTGTTAGATTTTCAGAGTTATAGAACAGTTTGGGTTGGAAGGGACCTTAAAGCTCATCCAGCTCCAATCCCTGCCACGGGCAGGGACCCCTTCCACTGGAGCAGCTTGCTCCAAGCCCCTGTGTCCAACCTGGCCTTGAACACTGCCAGGGATGGGGCATGATTTGACAGTTTAATTTTGAATATTACTGAGCACAGATCAAGAGGTGCTACACACCTGAAAACGTAACCACGTGTGGAGGAAGCTTCCTGCAACTGCAAGGGAAGGAATTCCATGGCTGCTTGGGCTGACAGTGGTTGGGGAAAACTGATCCCATCATAATCCCATGAAAAGATTCCAAGAACAAAATTCCCAGAAATCCCAAACAGCCTGCTTTAGAGAAACTCAACAAGTCATAAAATTAGATCACTCTACTCATGTGCTTCCAAACCAAGTCAGGTCCATCATTTACCAGGTCCATCTAAGGCTTTCCATGAGATCCAGAAGAAATTAAGCAAATTTGGGTCCCACCTCCCTCATCTCCCAAACCTCAATAATGCCCTTTGCTTCTTCCAGCGCCTCCTCTGTCTCTCTTAAACAATCTGGGACAGGAACACTCTCTTCCTACTGGGAATTTAGGACACAGTTCAACAGGGACCAATGTCAGATGAGGCCACTGCACGAATAACAATGCTAAAGTACATATAAAGTCAGCTCTAGTGACACAGTTGGAGGCATCAGGCGGTAGGAGTCAAGAACACCTTACATGCATTATTAAAGTAACTATGGAGAAGGGTGAATTTCATCTCCTGAAATCTTTCAGTTGAGTCTTACTCAAATATATGCTCTATTCTCATGAGATTTATAGGCTTAATACAGGAATCAAAGAGAATCAGTAAAACTTTTAAGTAAGCTTTTTAAACGATTCTTTCAAATGAGTCAACATTCCTGTAAAGTAAAACTGTAGGTATAGAACATATTTGTTGTTGTTGTTTTAAAAAAGCCATTCACAGCATCACAGCTGCATCACTTGGCTTTCCATGTCTCTGCATCTTGGGTGAGTAAATGAGTCACAGTGAAATAAAGTCCCCTGTTTAAATGAAACACACCTCCATCTACAATGAGAGGAGACAGACACTGAGGAGAGTGTCTCCTCAGTATCAGATCAGTCATGTTTCCTCAAGCACAAGCCATAGAGAGATCAGTCCAAAGAAAACTACTTAGCAGATTGAAGCAGTCAAAAAGAAAGTACATTTACTTGTTAATGTCTAATGGTCTCAGATGTCTACGGTACAAAGGAAAGTATTTGAACAGCTTAAAAGTTTTATGGGTAGAATAACATTCAATAAAAAAAAATACATTTTTGCAGGACTAGTTAGAAAACCGCAGGCAGGCGGGAATTCCGGGAAAGCCCCCATTCCTCCTAGGAGGAGCCGGTGGGGAGCAGGGAGAGGGCTCCCTGTTCTGCCCTGTGCCCCAGGGAAATAGGGAAGGGATGTTTGAGGGGGTTTTCTTTCCCTAAAATAGCGTGTGTCTTTGATCAGGCAGGTGGGCTCAGTCTCAGAGATGGAGCTTTCCGCTCGAAAAATCCCAAATCCCAAAGCTGGGTGCTATCTTTACAATCTCTCCAGAAATCTGCCATGTTCCATGTGTCACTGAAACCCCACATATCCCTCAGCTTGCTCAGAAAGAAAGTCATGAACTTTTGGAGCAACGCCAACTCTGGACAAAGAGGTTCTGGGCCAAGCTTCACATACACCCACCCTGTGATTTATAGATTGGTATCAAAACCAGAGCAGGAGATTTACTGTTTCTCATGATGTAAAGAGCTGAAACCAGGTGAGATTCCGTGTTTTTTAATGAGTTTGACCAAGAATTTTAAAATGCCTTTGATTCCCAAATTCAAAGTGAAAGTCAGAGAAATGAGCCCACATGAACCAGACCCAAGAATATAGCTCCACAAAGCCCTGTGAAGTGAAAGCACAGCTTTGTAACAGCTTTTGTTGACATCCTCCCTCCCAGCAGGCTTCTAAAACAGTCAGTAACTTCTGACTGCCCAAATGCAAAATGTCCTCACAGCACGATTCTCAAAAGGGCTTAAAAGAAATAAGCTAAAAATCTACTTACAGGTTACATGTGCATTAAGAAAATGCATCCCCTGGCACAATGCACTTACAGGGTTTCCAGAAGTTATCTCCCTCTGTTGCATCAGCTGATGCCTAAACTAAAGGGTTATTAAGGTGGAGAGGAGACGGAAACACAAGAACTAATGGAATGAGGAGACCTGTACAATATTTACTAGTGCTTTCCTGACTGGTATCTGCCCATGCTTATCACAGACTCATAGAATTGTTTGGTCTGGAAGGGACCTTAAAGCTCATCCAGTTCCAACCCCTGCCACAGGCAGGGACCCCTTCCACTGGAGCAGCTTGCTC
>JBCJKH010044695.1:0-10821 GCA_039877255.1 Loriculus beryllinus
CCATTAACCTCTTCTACATTTCTTTTCAAGGCTGGTGCAAGCAAACAAAATTTACATGCTCCTCCTTTATTTTTGACTAGTGTTACTCCAAGTTCCTCTGATTGCTCTACTTTCTGGTTCCTTCTCCATCCCATTTCCCCATTACTACTACTTAATCTCTTTCTACTCCCATTTGCCAGGTCAAATACTAAAAATCAGGAAGTCCTGTCAGTCTTCCCTACGAGTAGACACATTTCCAGAGCTGCTTTCCAGGAACTTCAGGCCTATCTGTGTTAATGTACCCCCACCGTTGTGTGTTCAGCTCCTTCACAGTCTGTTCTTACCATTAAAATTCTAGCCAGAGAGTTGCTATAGTGAGATATAGTTGCCTGAGATTGGAAAGTCATTGTTCATATCAGTAGTTCTCACAGGAATGAGTTTAAACATGCAACTTCTGCCTTCTGGAATCAGGGTGTAGCTAAAAATAAATCACATTTTACACATCATGCTCAAACCGTGTATAAGTTACAGCGGAGTGCTATGTCATTGGCTACACGGTTAAGCTGAGCTCTGTGTATACGTGCAATTCAGTAGTGCAGTTTTAATGAGAAAAAATCCCTGAAAGTTATTACTGAGAAGTAAAGCATTGCTATGCAGTGTTATTGCCAGATCATAGAATTCATCTTCTCTCCCTTGGCCTGAGTTAAGCACACAGTAGAAAAAGCAAAACCCTTCGCTTCTCGTGCCAGCAATGTCTTTGAAATGGCTCTCTTATCTTGAAGGTTTGCCACTTTAGCTCTTTTGATTTATTTCTACCCCTGCCTGATTTAGTGGGTCCACATTAGGTCTGTCCCACCTCTACAGGGTTTTTCCTCCCCTACCTCCCGCAGCACAGCACACTCTGGCCAGTTGCCAGCTCTGTTCACTGCCTTGGTCACTGCATTATGTGACTCTCATTGGCAGTTCTGTGGTGTGAAGGAAATGTATGAGCAGAACAGCAGCACTGAGATAACTGCTGGGGCAGTCATGGCTGGTGCTCCAATAATTCAGCTAATCACTCAGGTTTTGTTTCTTAAGATGCTACCACACAATGGAAATTGGCATATTTGTCTGCAGTGGCAACTGAGGGGGAGCCTGGCAGGAGATGCAGCCAATGAAGAGCTCAGGATTAAGGCATTAAAATATGGCAACATTGATAGGGAAGAAAGGATGTAGGTGCTGCCATTTTGATTAATGAAGTAAAAATTGTTAAAGATGCTCTAGTTCAAGATTGCTGAACAATCTCCAACAAAGCACATACCCAGCAATTGAGTAGGTCTAGTGTGAGAGGCATAGCTTCTCTTGTGTAGTCCTGCAGAAAAGAAATTTCAAGGTAAAAGGGCAGTAAATAGCCAGTATTACTCTTCTCAGGTAACTGGTCACCGATATCACTTTCTACCTCATTTCTTCACCTTGGGGCAGGGCTTGGTGAACTTTCAATGTATGTATCTTCAGCAGTGCCGGTTCTGTGTCCTCCTAAGGACTACCTATAAGTACTCTAAATTCCTGTCCTCCTGACTCATGGCATGCTCTGGAGCAAGAAATGCAATCTTAGTAGTTCAGTCTCCCCCACATCATTATCATTCCCATGTTTTATTGGAATGCATGCACCATTCACAGAGGTAATGTGGCAGATCATTAATTAATATTTGAACAGAACTCTGGTAATATCTAATGTTTTCTAAATATTACACATTTGTTTGACCTTCCAAAAAATAAGAGGGACAAACAACATATGGAATTCTCTGTGACAAGAATCTCCTTCATGTGCTAAGTCTCCTTTTTCATAAGCACTACAGCTGTGGCCAGATAATCAACTACTGTAATTAGGTACATGGCAATTTATACCAGGAGAGAATCTTGCCATCTTTCCAAATTCTTTTTTTTTTTTGAAGGCAATTTGTGAAGAAACAGATCCTTTGTGCAACATTTAGTTTGCTCCAATCCCCTGAAACCCTTACAATACCTCTGTTTTCCAAAGATGTCCCTTAAAGTACCCTCAGCTTCAGCTCATGATCTATGTTTACCAGATGTCAGACTCAAAGCTACATATGTGTCGACCAATGAGCTGACATCGATGCTTATGACACTATTAAATTACCCAGATTTTCCACTGTAGGGGTGCTGATTTGCACTTTTTTCCTTTGTAGAGCTACTACTTCCAGTGACATTCTGGGAATGTAGTAGTTTTGGGCTGTAAACCCCAAAGTCAGATTTAGTTGATGTTGGCCAATTGATTCAAAAGTTTTTGGATTAACAGACGCATTGGCAAGAAAGACAAGTGTTTTCAGGAGCATTAATCCTTGATGTATTTCCTGGTGTATAATGAAAAAGGAATGAGAATTCTCATTTTTCTGAAAGATAATTTTTATCAAGACTATTGCTAAAGTTTCATCTATGTAGTTTTTAATGAAACAAAGGTTCTGACTAAACTCCCTTCCCACCTTACACAGCACGATCTGAATTAGAGACTTCTTATAAATCCAGTAGTTATCTGATTAATCCTAGAGTATTCCTGCAAAACAGGAAAGGGCACTTACACTCAAAATGGAAGAAATTTATAACAGAAACTTACTAGTCTTTCTTTATTCATCACATAAGAGTAAAGAAAAATCAAACATTTTTTTCTCTTTATAGGTCACTTTTACATTTGTATCCATAAACTAGAAAAATTATGTGATACAGCTAATAATCCTTAGGGAATTCATGTGCTGCTGGAGAATATTTTGCCTCACAAAAATAAGTCCTTGGAATGATAAATACTTTTGCTAATGAGATGTAAGGAAAAAGTGAATTATTTTCTCTGTATCTGTAGAATTAGGCTGGCTGAACTGCTTGGATTAGATCCATGTGGGATTTAACATAAGGCCCTAAAGACAAGAAAAAAGGGCAAAACATCCATAAACTAGAGCAGCTTAAACTTCTTTGAAAACAAGATGCTCAGCTCTGAGAGTGATGGTAAATAAACTAAGGGGTTGATCCTGCAACATACTGAATATCTTAAAGTGCTAGCATGCTGAGGACTCTGAAGAAAATACAGTTGATATCTGTGGTTGCCTATGAAATATGACATTACTGTGGATTCTCCACTTGCAAACAAATTACTCTGTCTCGCTAATCAGACTGGTCAGAAAAGCTTCTTCTGCTATAATACAGGTTCATTCAGCTGCTCTCTGCTGAAGGAAAGAACACTCACAGCTTCTGCTGAGCTACTAAATGTACTTTCAGTAACTAAGTAAAAGAGGTTTTGAAGCAAGCTCTGTTTCAGCAACTAACAACACATCACCTTCGTTTTCTATGACAAGGGCCTGCGTTTACACACAATGATTCTGCTTTCATGGCTACAAGCTGCATTCACACAACTAATCAAACCTGCTAAAATGCATCAATTCACCAGGTTTTGCATTGCACCTTCTGTTGCTCTTTTCATACTGTGATGATGTTTGACTCCTGCTTTATGCCAAGAAGGGTGATACAGCTAAAGAGTCTGGGAATGACCAGCAAGCTGTGCTCACAGATCTGAGCATCTCTGTGTTACTTGACCAAGGACAACTTCCAGGTTAAAATGCCTTTAGCAGTGGACAACACACAGCTTTCCCTATCTTGAGTACAACTTCATTGCCTTTAGAGTAAAGTCGGATCATGGGTTTAAGGACATGTTGTTTGATCATCAGGGTGCAAAAAGTTATGTGAAGCTTGAGGATGGAGTTATCTCAAACTGTGGCAATGTAGTTAAATACAGTTTCAGAGGTGAGGTTCTCTTAGCATAGTTGAAAACAACACATTCCTTATTGTGTTCCTCAGCACCCTGTTGCCACCCAGTACCAAGGACGGCCATGAAGCAGAAGGAGGACCAGAGCCTTTTCTATGCATAGCAGGAGTCTGGGAGCTGTGTTGGAGATATGAGTAGTACTTTGATGCTCTCCTCCTCCACTCTGTCAAGCTAAGCTTCACTCATGCAGAGAGCCTTGTATTGTAGCCATTGTAATCTTCTGGCTCTGAAATTTACTGCTTGTCTAAAACTTGAACTGTAGCCAAAGGAAGTTTTAGTACACAGAAAAGCTGCAGAATATGGGTCCAAGGCTACATATACATATTTATTATTCATCCAAGATTTATAATTGAAGTGGACATTTTGGCAACATGATAACGATCTGATTACAATTTTTATCACTGTTTCTCAGAGTAACCAAAAGGCTTAGAAATGTAAAACTTAACTTATCTCCTCCCTCCACATTCCACTGCAAAGCCTGCCAAGGCAAGTAAGCTCCTGTGTGCCATTTCTGAGTGCTTGCTATGGGAAGCTTCTTTGTTATCTCTGCCTTATGCCTGGGCCAAGAGATCTCCTGGCTATTAGCCTAAAACAAACTCAGTGAATGGCAGATTTCTCTAAGCTTGCCAGGTACCCATTTAATGTCTGGTGCAGCCTTGCAACCTATCAAAACCCGCCTAAGGCATCTGTTACAGATAGGGGGTTTTCTGTGAAAAATTAAAGGACAACATTTTAACCATATGTTGTAGGTTGTCAGTAATGTCCTAGGTGATGAGGCCAAGAGAAAAGGGAAATTAAGCAGGGAAAACATGTAAAACCAGTTTGCATTAGTGCAAGAGGACTGTCAATGTCTGTTCTACATTTACTGTAATATTATTTGATAGTTTGAATTGGTTAATATGTCGTTTCACCTGACACCAAATCTCCATTTTTGATAGGAAATGTAAATTGGATTCATATTCTTTCATTTCTTTTCAAGTTTACCTATTTGAAATATGTGCAAATAGCAGGTTTTTACTGCACTTTCCTTTTAATTCCTCAATTCTCACTGAATAAAATAAATTGGTTTGTTTTGGTTTTTTTCCACCTTCTAAAAGGGGAAATATGGACAAAAAACATTCAAGCAAGTTGAAAAAAAAACCCTGAAAAGATACTGGGGCATGCTTGGAAATCTTATGCTTTTGGACCTATTACTTTTAATCACAAGCTCAGCACCTTATAAATTTAAAATTATATTTTTCTTGCTCATCTTATAAAGCAAACTCAAACATGTGGGTGGAAAACCTGTTGAGATAGATAGAATTGGAATTCTATGGGTTTTTGTTTTTTTTTTTATCAGCACATTGCCAGAGGGAACATAAAATACCTGATAATCCATTTCCTCTTACAGTAAATTTTTTATGACAGTGACATTTTCATCCTTCTGTATACACATGGTCAGATTTTTCTCTTATCTGTCCCATATTTTAATGGGAGATTCTGCATTTCAAGGGACAGGATCCAGCAGAGGATCCATCTTGGGCTTCCTCACTAGCTCTGCTTCTGGCTCACTGTGAAGAGGGACAGGGACATCAGCTCTTGATTCAGAAGTGTTAAGTATTGCAGAAATGGCTTAAATTTATATAGCAGTCTTTGCTCACTACTGCTGCTTTTCTTTGCCTTCTCTAAACCCTGCCAACAGCCACACATAAATGAGCTTCTAGATTCAAACTGGCATATTTGCAAGGTTTTGCACACTCTTCTGGTTACTAGCTTGGACCTGTGCTACCTTAAATTTCTGAACACTGGTTCACTGCATGAGATAGATTTGGCCTTAGTGATTGTGATTGATTGCTAAACTTCATTTGATGTATCTCAGGGCTTTTGCCTCTGGAACTGAGATTAGACAGATTTGCTTTGCAGGTGTGAGTCAAAATGCAAATGTGTGTGAAATCAGGAGTTTCAAAGGGAGGCTGCAGCAAAGCTGTGCTTCACTGTACTAATACCCTGCATTCACAGGCCTGCTAATTCTTCATCTACTTGTGTTCTGAAATTTTCTATCCCTGGGATCACCACTTGAAAATAAGTATTTTGGAAAGACTGAGGAAAACAAAATTAACATTCCAAAAATAAATTTCTGGAAATCATAGTCCTTTGGAAAACAGTAGTCTCAAAACTGGTCTGCACTCAGCAGTGCACAGGTGGGAACATCCAGTACATAATCCTGTGTCTTTTTGATTGTCAGAAATGAAGCTCCAGATTTAGACATCAAATTTAAGTGTTATAGCGCAGGTGCCTATGGGTGTGATAGTTTTAGACAATTATAGACAATACAAATCTAAGGAACAGTGAATCCAGAGAGCTTTTTAGCTTTGCAATGTAGGTGTCTGTGCCAAGATAAGAAAAAGAACTATCTAGTGGCAATACATATAAATTGCGTATATACATATAAAATATATAAAGCTGACAAAATATCACTGTCTAGCATCACACAGATGCTATGGCCTAACCTGTGCATCATCCTGCTGCTGACAAAACAAGGCACAGGTCCCCTCTGAGACAGAGTTATACAGCCCAGCCCTGTGTAGATATACAACATCCTCCGGGGCATTCAAATGGCATTAGATATCCATATTTAGGCAACTGAGTCTTGTCTCATTGACTGCACTGACTAGATCTTCATTAGTTGTACTGAGGGCTGATAAATCTGACTGGCCTGTAAACACCTATACTGTAGATACTTTAAAAATGTAGGTGAAGCTGGTTACTGCTCTGGTTTCATATTGCACTTCTCATGAGTGTATCAGCTGTAGTCAAAACAGCACAGCAATCTTACTAGGTCTGACAGCTGCCCAGCAATAGTGAGTGATGCTGACTGGGAGCTTGTGCTGGTACACCATGACTGAATCATTTATCTTAATCTTCACGAATCTGAACAGAGGCCACAGAAGGTGTAAGATATTTCATCAGATTTCTCTAATACTGTGTACAAGAGCAATGAGTTGGGGGTTTATATTCAAGACTTGTTGTTTTCCTGTGGTTTGAGACAGCACAGCTGAGGGCTGTGTCACTTCTCAGCAAGACTGATTAGCCTGTGTGGAGCATTGCCCTGAGACAGAAACACTGCTCCCAGCTCTGACTGATAACTTGGCCATGCCTTACTGGGGAGACAGCCCCACATGTCTGTGCATCCAAAGACTGTGTTAGGCACTCCATCACACTGAGAACATATGCCTTATTGATAATCAAATTGTTTTTGTGATTCACTGCCTTCTTCCTGCAGGTGTGATTGAAATGTAATTTGCAGGTGAATGAATGAACTTATCTTGCTCTACAGAACTGCCATGACATTATTTGTCAGGTTCCCATGCAGTGCCACGAAAGACCTTGCCGGACTGAGGTCTAAAATGCTAACATCACTTCCAGAAGCAGAGGAGTTTTCATTAGAGGTCTGTCATCCATTTCCTTACCAGGCATGACTGCTCAACGTACAAAAGCTGACAGCAGCTCTGAGTTGGGAAGATTGATTCTTGCTTCTTTATTCTTTAATTAAGCTGTACTCCGCTGCACTGTCTAGTTAATATTAATGTGTTCTCCCTAAATTCTGCTACTTACCCACCACACTATCATAGAATCATAGAATACCAGGTTGGAAGGGAACTCAAGGATGATCTGGTTCAACATCTCTCAGCAAATGAACAGTCTAGACTAGATGGCCCAGCACCCTGTCCAGCTGAATCTTCAAAGTGGTCAGTGTTGGGGAATCCAACACCTCCCTGAGGAGATTATTTCAATGGCTGATTGCTCTCATTGTAGAAAGGTTGTCCTCTTGTATCCAGTCAGAATCTCCCCAGGAGTAACTTGTGCCCATTGCCCCTTGTCTTTTCCATGTAATGCCTTGTGAAAAAAGGAGTCTCCATCTTCTTTGTAGCCACCCTTTAAGCCTCGCATGAATTCTATTGGCTCCTGGAGAGGCTCTGCTCTTCTCCAGGCTTCCCTGGCACCCCCTGTACACCTCAATCCAGTGCCCAGCCACAGGACTTACCATTGCAGCCACTGCCTCCCTCACTGACTGAGTGGCCTATGTGATAGCAGACTATCTGATCTTCTGTTGCCAAGAAATTAAACTATCTCTTTCACTTTTGTCGCTTTAATTAACTTACTGACTACATTTTATGAGATGGAAGTATTTTAATTTACAAAATCTAAGTATTCAAATTTATTAATGTCATGAAAGTGAGCAAATATTTGGAATGCAAAAAGTGTCTCTGTGGCTGTTCACACAGACAACCCAAATATTTGCTTAGCTCTCAAATGAATTAATAGCAATCGGATAGTTTGCCTTCTGCTACTTACACTAAATGTTTCTGACAGATGAGTGAAAATTGCAGAGAAACCATATGCTTTATTTTAAAATGATAGTTTATGGAAAAGCAGCCAAACTCATCCAAATGCTAATCTGAGTCAAGTTTTTTCTAATTTTTTTTTTAAAAGCCCTAAAAAAGGTATCCTCAAAAATGGGTATTTTTAAAACTGTCACAGAAAATGCAGAAATAGGAAAAAATCCATATCAATCCCCATACAATGAAAAGAATGTCCAAATTTAGAATCTGTCTATATTCAGGGAGGGTGTTTTTAAAAGTATATCTAAATATTTGTCATTACTTGTACCTTTGCCTTTGTAGGGCGCTCTACTTAAAAGGAAGTGTTTAGTCATCGTAAGTAAATTAAAAATACAAATATTTCTTGTAACTAAATACATTTGAAAATCTATCTAGAAAGCTTTGTGGCAAATGTTTTTTGACTGTGCAGATGCATAAAATGCAAAAAGAAAATAAATCAAATGTTCTAAAATTTCTCTGTAAATAACATGTTAGTAAAACCATTCTTATCCATAACCACATGCTCCAATTGCACTGAATAAATACATAGTCTGACCATGAAAGTGAAGTTTGATCTATTAAAGTTTTAGTGGAATAATGGTTTCATTTAATGGCTATTGAGTTTATGACAATTGTATGCCTTGTAAATAAATATATCAATGTCAAATTTTTAGTTCTGTGAAACTAGTTATTAAGCAAAATATGAATTAAATGGAAATCAAAGTATATTGTGATCTTTAAACAACAGAGCATTGGCACAAGGCAAAAGCTAGTAAGGTCTGACAAGTTTATTAACTGGCTTAGAGCTGTGGTTCCATGCCTGTCACCTAAAGAAATCACTGCCTTTCTGTACTGCAGGCATTGAAACACTGGCAGTCTGAAAGGACATGTATATAATAATACTTTCAATACCTGCTATTATTGTGATGTCAGACAATGCACTGTCTTTAGGCACTTGCCACTTGCAAAAGCACTCTACCTGAGCACTAAGCCCTAGGGAAATGACTTGAATAACTGAATAACTTGTTCTTACCCTATTGTGTTAGACACTTTTATGACAACCATTTTCAGGGTTTAAATGAAGTTCAGCTAGTGATGGCTCTGGTTTTAATCTCAGCATACAAAAAAACCTTGTTGTTTTATGACAGAGATTCAATGGACATGTGCTGGCAGAACTTTACATTTCATTTACTGGTAAGCAGAAGCTGAGGTGGAAGCTATGACCTGCCCACACAGGGTTTATCAACACCATATCACTGAATGAACAACAGGTAAAGCTTACACTCCACTCATTCTCCCCTTGATTGGCTGGGAAATAGAGCTTTCTCTTTCACAGTAGTTCATTTTTAGTTTTGTCTAAATCTTCGCGTTGTCAGCTGTATTTTGCTTTGTGCATCTTCACAAACCCGGTGGAGATACTCTGGGGACTCACTAGATCATCTCTGTCCATGAGATTGAGGAGGAGAAATGAAACATGAAATGTGAAAAATGAAATGTGAACTATGAAATGTGAAATATGACTTTTCCCATTGATTTTTCTATTAATAGAATCAAGATCCTGTTTTATGATATACTTCAGTAATAACCTGGTGAATTGATTGCTACCTGTGGTACTCAGTAATCATCAGCAATCTTGTCATGAACAGTGCTTATTATGATATCTTTCGCCTGAAATCTGGTGGGCATCTGCATTCAGCCTCACTATAACTTCTCCCCTTGCTGATAGCTGTCAGCACACTGTAGTCAATTAAAGATGTGTGAGATTTTGATACACAGTTTGGAGCACTGGGCAGGTTGCACCTTACAGGGCCAAGAGAGTAACTGTTTGTTTTACAGATAATTGAGCTGCTTATCATCATCATAACTGATTCATGTAAGCTGCTGCAGAAAGCAATTAACTAGTTCAGTAATATGAAGGGTGAGATTTTGGAAGAACTTTTAATTCTAGCTGAAAATGTCTTAAATTTGGATGAAGTTAGCTGTGCCTTCCCACTTCCATTCTCAAGCGACTCTCCAAGTGACAGACTCACCCCTAGAAGTCTGTTGGGGTGATAGATGAAGCCTGTCATCTATCTTACATTCAAATACCCAAATCATGGGACTTTGCTCCACTATTTGAGTTTTCACCACAGACAGCAGCTGACTTGGCCCCTTGGCACTCATGTAATGTTCAAGATAAATGGCAGCCCTTTGGATCAAGGTATAACTCATCTGTTTACATCACAGAAGAGGGAAAAACTGAAGACAGAAAATCTCTGCACACCTAAATGTAGGACCAAGAGCAAACTTCTTCACAGCCTTGAACAGACCAGCAGGCTCATATACCAGATGTTGCCATCAATCCAATCAAGAAGGCTGATTGAATTGCTCAGTTTTAACAGGTGAAACACTGTAGTAGATGTATTTACCCAAAGCATGTGTAGTCTGAAGAATATTATTGTTCTTTCTCAGTTTATTGTGCAAGTCAGTTAACACCTATTTTAAATTTAATCTACTTTAATCATTAACATTATCTTAAATCACAGAATCACAGAACAGTTAAGAGTTGGAAAGGACCTTAAGGTCATCTAGTTCCAACCTCCCTGCCATGGGCAGGGACACCTCACACTAAACCATGCCACCCAAGGCTCTGTCCAGCCTGGCCTTGAACACCGCCAGGGATGGAGCATT
>JBCJKH010044697.1:0-16921 GCA_039877255.1 Loriculus beryllinus
GAAGCTGCTCTAAGGTCTCCCTGGAGCCTTCTCTTCTCCAGGCTGAACAAGCCCAGCTCTCTCAGCCTGTCTCCATAAGAAAGGTGCTCCAACCGTCTGAGCATTTTCATGGCCTCCTTTGGACTTGCTCCAGCATGTCCATGTCCTTCTTACGCTGGGTGCCACAGAGCTGAACACAGTATCTCTTCCCATGAAAAGACCCCACAGAATGGATAAGCCTTAGGAACAATTATCAAGAATGGTGATTTATTCTCCACTTTCAAGTGATACTGTGAACCTTTTGAAGCAAAATGAGGTGGTTATTTTTCTGTTGTTTCTTTTTTTACCAGGGATTCCCCAAGTGGATGGCTGTCAAAGATTTTAATATACTGCAAGCACAGCAGCTAATTCTCAAATCTCTTGCAGAAGGATCTTACAGAGGGAAGCTAGGATGCAAATCCTTTTGAAGGCTTTTTCCATTTTGAAACCTATAAATAGGAAAGTAGGGCAAAATGACTTTGACAAGTTTAGACCTCACCTTCTTTAATTACTGTCTTTGGATCAACAACCTGACTGCAAATGCTTATCTTCTCCACCATTCTGCACAGGTTTGGAGTTTATTTTTTAAGAGCAGTGCATGACAATTCTGCATATTTTTAATACCCCTAGCCTCCAGAGATTTCTAGATTCCAGCCAATCTCTAAATTTATAATTGATATAAATGGGGAACAGGGTTGATTGCCTGAACTATCCTTTCCATGTAAAATGTCTGTCCATTTATTCTTCTTTAAGAATGATAAATTTCCTCCTAATGCTGTTTTTGTATTTCTTCTCCCTTTTTTTAATAAATGTGAAAATTTCAATTCATTGTGTGTTGATATTGATTAGCAATAACAATATCTATCTTAAACTACTAATACAATAAATTAATTAATTAGTTGCAAGAATGTTGGTTTTATAGATATTTAAAACAAAACATGTCTTGTTGCTCCCCTCTACTGTATAACGTTGCTTTAATATGAAAGTATTGCATGTACACAATGTAAAGAGCAAGGTAGTTTCTATTACTTTACCTGGGGCACGCATGAAAAATGACACAAGTATGATATGTACTGTACTTGATACAAGTATCTGTCTGAAGGCCTAAATCTTGGATATGGTAAGGTGCTCTACACTTCTCTGCAATATCAAAGGCTGTAAAACATATAAATTTATTATACCATTTTGTTTATCATAGCATTATCCAGCCTTGATGGATTATTGTGGTTTAAGTCCAGTCAGCAACTCAGCCACGCAGCCGTTTGCTTACTTCCCCGCCTTCCTCCCCCCCACGCCCAGAGGGATGGGGAAGAGAATCAAAAGAATGTAACTCCCTACGAGTTGAGATAAGAACAGCCCAGTAACTAAGGTGTAACACAAACCACTGCTGCTACCACCAATAACAATAATGGTGAGGGAAGTAACAAGGGAAGAGAATACAACTGCTCACCACCCACCGACTGATACCCAGCCCGACCCAAGCAGTGATCTCACCCTTCCAGGTCACTGCCCCCAGTTTATACAATGGGCATGATGTGCTGTGGTACGGAATATCTCTTTGGTTAGTTTGGGTCAGGTGTCCTGTCTCTGCTTCCTCCCGTCTTCCCCTCCTCCCTGGCAGAGCATGAGACTCAGAAAGTCCTTGTCAGAGTAAACATTGCTGAGCAACAACTAAAAACATCGGTGTTATCAGCGCTGTTCCCAGGCCGAAAGTCAAAAGCACAGCACTGCAGCAGCTACTAAGAAGGAGAAAAATGATTGCTACTGCTGAACACAGGACACGGATATAGTAGAAAACCTGAGTGCAGGGGGAAGGATTTGAGGAGCTGTGTGAAAGTTAGTTTGTGTGACTGGGCTGAACGCTTGAGCCACCACCATCACACAAACTTGCTGTGGATTGTTCTCTCTGTAGAAAACAGATTTTGCTACCCATTTATGGAGTCCTTTGCTGTTATCAACCTGGCATGCAGTACCTGAGGACAGTCACCTGTGAGAGCTGCCACAAGGAAGAGTGTGTATTTGAGAGGCAAGCAAACTAGGACCTAGATGCAGCTCAATGCAGAGACATACGGACTCAGTCCAGAGACAACCAAGCTTAAGTGACTAGGATAGACATCAGAAGAACCAGAAACTAAAGTGCCTATCTCACTCTAATTATTAACAGGACTTGCAGATGAATGGCTCCGAGAGAGACATCTTCATTTTGAACATCTTTCTGCTTATGAGTCCCACTATGATATGCTGTAACTCCATCTGTCTGCCCATCCAGCCAAGAACTGAAGGGCTGAAGGATTATTCCCTATCTCCTACACAAGCAAGACAAGCTTTGCAGTTGGTGCCCAGTGATAATGGTTTATTCTGGTTGTCAGGTACCTTTCAGCTGGTTGTGTTGCCATCTCTCATGCATTGTGTTCCCTTTGCTTTTGCAGAGCATTTTAAGAGTCTACCACTTACACTTCCTACTGCATCTCTCCTTGCTCCTGTTAGATCAAGACATTATTACGGGCTGAGAACTTCTCGAAACAACTTTATCTGACTCAACAAGTTTCCAGTTAACACATTTACTCATTTCGCTGTGAGTTACATCTAAACCTTTGCAAGAACTGGGGAAGGACAACGAGGCAAATGGTGAACAAGCTTGCACCATAAACTGTGAATCAAAATATGTTCCTGTAATGTGTGGTCTTTGGCTATAGCAATTTTAACTGTGAGCACACAAAGGCTTTTCATGTTGCCAGCAGAGGTGAAAGGAGAGACATCACAGATACAAGAGGAGCATGCAATGCCGGCTGTAACTCTATGCTGTCCCATGCCATTATTGCATATAGTTTGAGAGCTTAACCACCAATGTTACATTGTTTTGAATTCTTTGCTTACTGCTCACATTTGGACAGATCACACTGAATTTGTTTACAGGTATGTGAATGGTATTACAATTTATCTTTAGTTCTTTAGGGGATTCTAGTGTCAGCTACCACAGTCAAGGTCTTAGACAAAGAGTTCAATTTCTGTCCATATGTTTTACTGCTTATGTTGACTATTAAATGTTGGCTGCAAAACTGGTTTTTTAAGCTTTTGATATTATCTCCAATCACAAAATATTAAAGCAGCTAGCTGGTTTTTAATCTAATTATTTTAAAGGAAATACAGAAATATAGCTGTTGCAGTTTCATTGTTGTTCTGCTTTTATTTCTTCAAATGTGATGATTTTTAAAGCAAGTATTTTAGTTTATTATTTACAGCAAGGCTCTGTAGAACACAAACAAGTTCTGCTGGTCCATTGTAAACTAACTGAAGGTCTGGCTGAACTGCAGCAACATCACATCATTGGTGCCTCCAGTCTGGTCGCCCCAAAACCACCAGTCAAAGCCAATTGGTTCAGATGAAATAGCCTGGTTTTGAACAGCGTTCTCTGGTTCTTCACCACTGCCTTTATATATTATGTTGCATTGCACAGAGCCTAATGTGTTGAATGTGTGACAGCCAGCAGCTCCTCTTGGAGACCCTTAGCTTTCTCCTCTAGGCAAGCAAGTGTGAAGCAAAACATGGGGACTGAGGGTTCATCTTGGAGCTTCATCCAGAGTGTCTCACTATTACTGTGTGCATATCTCCTCCGTAATTATGCTGCACGTTGCAGCCTTGCCCTCAAAACAAGAAAGTCAGCAAAGTAATATCTGACCTGATCCCATCAGCACATGAGGACATTGTCTGGACTTATTTGTTTATTTAGCCAAGAAACCTCAGAAAGATGCAAGCAAAAAGAGGCATTTGTGGTAATTAATCTCTTTGGAAACAATCAGCTAGCTTTTGGTGAGTGGATAGAGGAAAATCTTGCTGTCTGATGTCTGTAAACTGAGAATTGACATCAGGGTTCTCAAGACACTCAGTAACTTTTTATATGTTCCCACTGTATATACAAATGTAGAAAGACATTCAGAGATTGCCTACAGCAAGCAGTTAGCTCTTACCAACAGTCCCAGAAGGTGTCTCAAGCTAAGTGATAAAGTCACCGCTAAACTTTGTAAGTCTGTCTTGCTCTGTCTCCTGTTTAGTGACCATCAAGAAACTTCATGTGTTCTGGAACAAAGTATCCAGGGAGAGAGTTACTGAGTAGTTTCATTATACATATATTGTTGTTGCTTTAGTAAAATAGTGATGGGAGACCTCAGCTGGGGCCAGGGAGCCATGTGGCAGAAACCTCACAAAGGCAGAAAGATACTGGTCCTGCCCTGAAGATCCTGGAGTTAAACCAAACACTATTAGAACTAAACAGCACACAGAGCAAAACATGCGAAGCTAAGATATGAAACAACATTATAAAGCTAAGATCTAACCAACATTTGTGCAACAAAGAGGGACTTCTGATCTGAATTACCTTTGTAGATCTGTACCTCCTTGTACATCAACAAGACACAGACTTTTGAAGGGGTCAGAAACCTCCTAGACAGGTGTTGAATTCACAGATGACCTAAGTATCCAGGATGTCTGTCTGGATGTGCTGGTTCTCAGTAGTGAGGATGCACATGTATCCAGGAACTACCATCTTTCTAGGGAAGGTGGAAGTAAATGGAAGGCTCTACCTTTTTGTCTTCCTCGTATCTGCTCAGTTAGTGATTGTACGTGTCCACGGATGTGCAAGGAGGTGCAGAGCCTTAAACACTAACATTTAGACTCTGTCTCCTTTTTGGGGGGTTATTCTGTGAGTCCCTTAGAATATATCTTCCTGCAGACTGGAAGTTAAAGGTAAAAGTGCCCCGTCGTCCCCTTCCTCATCAAGTTTTGTGAGCAGTGTGTTCAGCAGTTATCTTGCTCTTCCTATTACTATTCCTATTATCTTCCAACCATCTACTCTCTTCCTATTATCTTTTTTTGAGTAGTCTCAGCTGAGGCAGACATGCAAAATGCATGGAAGAAAGCCCTTCACAGTTCCTGCAATGGAACACTGAATTACCACAGAAAAAAGCATTTATCTACTAGTGGGAAGATAACAGATTTAAATATAAATAGCATATAGCATGGAGAAAGGTGGTCACTCTATACACATATATTGAACAGTTATAGTAATTCAGTTGTGTCTTCAACTAAGCTGGTACAGAAAACTTTCATGGCATGCATAGGCCATTCTTCTTTCAAGAGTTTGCAAATATGCCTGGGAAGAACAGAAGCTGCCCTCTGCTCTTCTGGGTTGCATTTGATGCAGATACTGGAAATACAAAATGACTTTTCCTGGTTAACTGACCAAGGCAAAGTACCTTTCTAGATATTTTGAGGTAAATGCATGTTTATGCTCCCTTTTATTTTATATAGCCAGCAGCTGTGGCTGCAGTTTTGTTTTCCTAATTGTGCATCCTGCTTTCTCTGATTTTAGTAGCTCTTGATTATGGTGCCCCTGAGTAATCATTCAAGGTAGATTGTTAGTGTAAGCTGCATTGCAAGGTCTGTGTCTATTCAATGTGTTGCTGGCTATAACAGAGGCCCCAGACTAAGGTCAAAATTATTATGTGGAGATTAAACTGTAGAATTTAATTATGTATTCTGTTGCTCCTAGTACATTTATTAATTTAGCAGTACAAACTGACTGGAGCTAAACAAGCAGGACTGATTAATTTGCAAAGACATCTAGGTAACAGATTGTGATCAAAGTGGAGACCTGATCCTGTTAGATTGAAATGTGTTGTTTTGTGCTACATGAAGGACATAGAGCAGCATGGTTTATCTTTATCAATGCTTTCCTCTGAAGGAAAGGAACAAGCTTGCAGATATAATCAGTGCTGAGGCAATGCCACTCAATAATTACCCACTGTCTCATCATAATCCCGGAACTAAGCCCCTGCCCAATCCATCTGGGACACTTTTCCATCTATTGCACAGCTCAAGAATACGTGTGTAAGCTATTACCTCTGGTTGTGCTATCTGTCCCCAGAGTAAAGATTCATAGCAGTGACCAATTATCTTGCAGGGGGCTTCTCTTTCTTTCTGTATGTTTTTCTCTTTGGTACTGAATCATCCTGCATTTCTTAATTATAGTAATAGCATATCAGTGCACTGCTACTTTGGTGTGCAAAAACCTATACAACTACAAAAATGACTTTCCTTGTAATTTGTAAAGCAAATGTTATAGAAATATGGATGTGAGAAAAGCCTGTATTTATGTGATCAGGCATGTAAATGTAAGTTGTATGCTACAGGTAGAAGTTACTGCTCTTCGGAGGATGATAAGGACTGACTTTGCACGGCAGCTAAGATTGTGGAAGATCACAACCTGAAACCCTTATTTGTAAAAAAAGATGGCAGGTGAACCAGTGGCCAAAACATGGGTTTGAGGTGTCATTACCTTAAAAAGGATGGAGAATAAGCCAGATTCCCATTCTTGCATACACAAGGTGCAAAACTGAGCTCATCAGCATGCCAGCAGCTTCTCAGGGGTATACACCATGCCCCCATTGCCAAGAGCAAAGACATCTCTTCAGCCTGAGGCCAAATGGTCTCAAAATTCAAGTCAGTGTATAAAAAGGGGAGCAGAGGAGCTTCATGGAGCAATTTGCCTTAGACTAAGCAGGATCAACAAGGACAGCTGCATGGTCTTGAAAGTCAGGACACTTACTTATCACGGATTTAAAAGGGTCTCTTGTGATGTTCTGTATTGATATGGTGATTCTCATGTGCTAGGCAAAGACAAAAAGTGGAAGAAGAAAAGAGATGCCAATGGCTTGTAAACGATGAAATCCCAAAGAACAGCTTTATGTGATTGCTAAAGAAAATGTTTTGTAAATGTGAATCAGATTTCCTCCCTTAGACCGCCCATCATGAGAAATTGCTGTGAAGTCTACTTCATATCTGTAAAGTGGAAATGGAATGCTCTGAATCACAGCTCTGCTCGGCACTAGTGTCACAAGGGCTAGAATCAAGAGATGACTCTAAATGCCTTTTCACCTGTTTCCTCATGCATAGCCATGGAAGCATATATACACCTTTCCCTCCCTTTTCTTTCCTCTACCTCCCCTAGGAGCTAGCACACATACTGATAATGAGCTGTGCAGTTACTGTTTATCTCATGAACAGTGACTTTTGGCCTCAGTGAAGCCTGGGGCATAGAGATCCTCAAGGACTATGTGTTCTCTATGAGCAAGAATGAGAAAGTATAGGGAATTAAATAGAAAGCCTGAGAGATTAAATGTCCCAGCTAACAGAGCCGACCAGCAATAAAAACAGCGAGGCAATTCTAGCCTCCCATTGTAGCATCCTTTAAGTTCTTAGAATTTAATAACATCAACATTTATACCATAGGAATGCCATGAGTTGAGCAGAGGAATCAGATCAATGTAAGTGGGACTCTTCTAGATGTGCCAGTTTACATATAGAGCAGAGTTAAGTGCAAAGACATACAACATTCAACTGATCTCTGAAGACAGAAATGAGTGGGTTTTTTTCCCAAAGACCAAGGCATAAATCCATATCGTGGTGCTCTAATAGGTGGCTTTTCTTTGAAGGAGAAAGTTGAATGAGGGTACTAGATGTTAAAAAATTTTACAAATATTTTTAGCTTTCTTTCTTATAGACATGTCTTCTCAGGATATAAGTGTGCATACTGCAGAACAAACATGCAGCATTTCCAATGGACTCATTTTCTAGTGAATGAGATCTTTAGAGATTTGCAGTTATATTACTATTTCTAGAATGATTCATGATAGAAATATGTTTCTGAGGGGTAATTTTTCCTTTTGTGATAAACAACCCTGAAAATGACAGGCACGGTCATCACTAGCCATGGTCATGGAGACTGGCTAGACCTGCTCCAGATGGTACCATGCTGGCTAACTTCCTGTCAATACTCTTAACAGCTTACAGACAGGTTTATCAGGAACGTGCAATAACTTAGTCTAGACAAAAGAGTCTATCAGGCATCTAAACTAACAGAAGGAAGATAGAGGATATTCCTGATTTTCTTGTATCAGTTTGGCTGCCAACTTCAGACCTGGTATGACCTGTTCTCTGTGAGACAGAAATTGCTTATACTAGACTATGCTGAACACTACCCTCTGTATAGAGACTATGTTTCCTTCTACTTCCAAGCCAAAATTGCTGAGATATATTCCTGCAGAAATAAAATTGCAGTGCTCAAGCCTTTCTTCTTTCCCCATCGGTGTCCCCAGTCCCAAATTTGTCCTTGTTGAGTAAAAGACCTCCCCACACAGGACAGGCTAAAAGTTGTCTTTGATCAGAAAACAACCTTCTCCAACTATTTTAGTTGCCCTGAATTCTTGCTTTTTGTATGATCCATGCTCCTGGGGTTCAAAGTAGACCATAGCTGGTTTCTTCATGTGTGGATCCCCCTTGCTTGTAGGAATGTGAAGAGCTCAGTAGGTTGCTGGGGCTAGAGGTTTGTTTCTAATCTGGCTTTTGGTTTCGATATTCACAATATACCAAATATCCAAACACGTCAGTGGCTGTTGTTCAACTCATGGCCAATGTAAAACAGCAGTCTGCTTGGAAAGAAGGCTAATGATGATGCTGTCCTCTGTTTAGTAGCCTTTTCAGCAGACTGAGAGGTGGTCAGAGAGTATTGTGTCATGTTGCCTGCCTTAGTTGAAATATTCTGCATGAATCTTGTAGTCATGGTGCTTTCAATACGCTGATATCTTTGTCTAAGGTTATTGAATCTTCTCCCCATTCACATTCAAACAGTGCTGGATTTCCTGTTTCACTAGTCAGTAAAAAATGAAAAACATTATAATAAAATATGTGCTACTGCCACATATATTCAGCTTTATTTCGTTCAAACTTCACAGTTCATGCCAACTTCTCTCATGACTGATATTCCTCTTCAGGATGGAATTAAAGATGACTTCTAGCCTCAGTACTAATATACCTTCTATTTAGTCTGATGGGACAGTCTGCAGAAACCTAGGATCAGTTTGGATAACAACACAGGGCCTTTATTCCAGAGTAATACCTCCATCTCTACCATTTGATAGAGCTGGGCTGAGAGTTCCATTTTTTAATTTTATTTTATTATTAGGCTTCATGGTTGAGGGATATTCATAAATGGCTTATGATAATTTATCAGCCCACTTGGGTGAATATTGAATTCTGTATTTTACATCGCATGCCAATTTCCCATCTGTTGTATTTGAATAATATGCAAGTTAGACACTATCACTCAAGTAATCCCTTTACTACCAAATCAATATACAGTACATATGGTGCTGTTCGGCCCACAGATATTTATTGTAGGTCTCTTTGGATAATTATCTTATAACTCCCCCTGTGTCCTGGTTCTGTAAGCCCTGATCCTGCAAATGCATATGTACATGGCCAGCCTCACATGTGAGCAGTTCAGTCATGTTTACTGAAGGTTTATTTGTGAAATCTTAAAAATCTTCTGTTCATAGCAGGCTTCATTTTTATAGAGGAGCAGTTGCAATGTGATGGTTATTTGTTGCGGATGATGCTGATCTTTTCTGTCCTTTGCCAGTACTTTGTGTTCACGTAGATTTGCATCATGTCTTCCACTGGAAAACAGTTTAAGGAACCTTTCTTTACTGAAGGCTGATGTTACTGTTTTGAAGAGAAGACAGCCAAATATCTTTACCAAAAATCCCAACCTCTTGGTAAATTTTCTGCAGAGAGGCATTTTGACACTTTTTGGTGTGTTTTTAAAATGTCGGTTATTTGTGATCATTGTAAAAGAATCTTGCATTTAGGCAATCATAAATTGGGACTGAATTGTAACAAACACCTCTAGAAAGTGCTCAGCTACAATGCTGATACGAGAAGATGCTTTTAGTCCCATGGTGACATTAGAGTTCCTTCATCAGGTCGCTTTGGTGCCTCAGAAAAAGTGTTTCAGGGCTGCATTTCCCAGAAGAGAATATGAAATATTTTAGGATGTGATTGAAGGACTGGCAATATTTAGGAGTTTTAAAATATTTTCTGTTTCCCTTGGTACCAGAAAGCTCTCTCTACATGGCTGCACCACATGGAACTGAGATTTTAAGAACAAACAACTCAACCTGGACTCCTTAGTGCCCGAAGGAATTCTGTGGGAGGTAAAAGTCACAGAGTCTTTCCCTGACTCACCAGTGCTTGAGGCTGCTCAGCAGTGTAAGGAAGATCGATTTTATTTGCCCTCCTCCTTAGGACATTAATATGCAATTTTACAAAAACAGCATAACAGGGTCTGGTTGTGAGCTTGGAAGGAGGCAGGTGAGACCTGGCAAGGCTTAAAGGGACAATGGGTATGGCTGGAAGCAGGAGATGTGGTTTGAAATTCATGTAATTTCGTTTATCAGTAATATTAATGCTGGTTTAAAAGGCATTTTCCAAACCTTTCTTGTTTGCATCCCAGCTCACTGTGTGCTGCTTTCTAAAGTCAGCAGGTTTCAGGAGGTGTGGGAAACTTTGTGTGGATGTGAAGAAGGATAAAGCATTAGAATTTGATTGTGTTTGTTCAGGGCTAACAGAGGCTGTTGCTTGCGAGGTCCCGGGCTGACAGATGCTTCATGTAGTTCAGGACTCCATTTTCCTCATTTTCTTGCTCACTGTAATCCTAGCAGTGCTTGTCTCTGCTTTGGGTATTTTGAGGTGAAACTATGCCAAGGCTCTGCCATTAGACCCTTCAGCCACAGAAGTGTTTGTAAGAAATCCTGCACTAACAAGTTCACAGGCTGGCAGAGGCTTGGGCACAGCTGGCTATAGAGCTTGAGAGCAGAATTAGACCTCCCTAGCGCTGGAGGTTTGAGATATATATATCTTCCATCCCATTGCTAGAGGTGGGCTCAGAAAATGCTAGAACTGAGTAGAAGTAGAACTGGGAAGTAGGGTAGAACTGAGTGGGAATTGTTAGTGGGTTGTTTTGGGGAGTGGTGCTGTAGAAAGACAAACCACCACGTTTCAACCCTGCTGCAGTCACTGTGTTTTCTGCATTAGAAAAGCATAGGAACCAAGCCTATGCTGTTATCATCTAGGGAAAAAGTTCCTTTTCACATCAGCAGCATTTCATTAAATGCCTATATTATATAGGTAAGTTTTGAAAATAAGAAACAAATAAATACTAATGAATCAATCTGACAGCTCTCAGATATGTGACAGGGCAAAGGTGCTCTAGCTCCAGGTAAGCAGAGATGAGTAATTAAAGGAAATAATTATTATGTGTTTGTTTAATTGAAAATTCCCTGAGGGAAAATGAGATAATTTTAAATAAATGCTTTCACCAGTGCATTAAAAATACGTTTGTGATCAAGTCTAGATTCTTAGAGGCAGATGGGCTGGCCTGCAGGGGAAAAAAGAGCTTCTGCAGCAACCCACTGCACGAGTGTGTTGGAATGGGATTTAGCTGTAAGGGGGAAAAGGTAAAACTAAGGGAGTGATTTTTTTTTAAAGCCTGAGCAGATGCCTGCAAAATGTCTTTGTGGTAGTTGGTAGGAATCACCCATTGGATTTTCTCATCTTCTGTGCAGAGCAGGAGAAAGAGTTTTGGACTTGCTGGGAAAATATTTTATACCTTCAAAATCTATATATACCAAAGTAGGTGTGTTTTTGCATGCAAAATATACTTATTGCTCTCCATAGCTGTATCAAGTTACATTTACCTATGAATAGGATTTTCTCAATGTTTCTTTGACTTTGACAGGTTCAAAATTATGTTTACAGAAGTCCTTTTATAAATCTCACCTAACATTATGGAATTTGCTGTTTACCTTGAAGGTAAAGCCAGAAACAAGTCAGTTTTGGCTGATGGTTAGTGGGAAACTGGTTTTATATGTATCTAAACACTGCATTCAGTATGTTCTCATCTTAATCAGTTCTGTCAGTGTAACAGGGTATGAGAATCCCTAGAATATAAATATGTAACTCTCTGATCTGTGCCTTTCAGTCTTGAAGTTCAAAGACTTTAAAATATTATGGCTCACAACAAACTGTTGACTACAGGCTAAGGATGCAGTGACATGTTTAAAATCAAAACCTGATCTCTTCATTCTCCTGAGCCTACAGTGGAACATATACTAATGTTTTTAGTATGTTACCAAGCAATTATTATGGTAAATCCTGAGATAAAGCAGGCCTGATAGATGCTAAACAAGCATTTCATTCCTTAATGGCCCATTTCCCTATTACCCTGCAGTTATGCCATATGCCCAGGTCTGGAACTTTATATTTGTAAGTAGTTTCTTTGTCTTTAAAAAGGTGACTTGCAGGGTAACACTTCAGATATTACTGCAGGCATTTCTAAAGGATTTTTCTCCCTCCTGCACACACATATTCTTCAGTCTTGTGTATTACATCCCCTCTATTTGGATGACAACGTAGTAAACAGTGTGATTTTTCGCATGCAGAAGGTGCCTTCTTAGCAGCTCTGATCTATGTTTTAATATTTTTCATTCAGACCTGTGAAATAATACTGTCTGTGATCCTAGGCAATTAAATTCAATCAAGCTGCAACTCTGCAAGCACCCTTGGACAAGACAAGACATTGCCAAGTGCCTAACTTCCATGTCAGCCCTCTGTTCAACAATGATGTGATTTCAGCTACAAGAGCTGTGGCTTTTTGGTGACTGGAGTGATTTGGCAGAGCAGAAGTCAGATAGAAGCTGTTACACAATTGTCATACAAAGGTTTTGGGGGGAGGTTTATTCCTGAGATAGGAAAAAGGAAAAAGGAGGGTAGTCCAGGCATCGATTCTTGCAGCAATCTATGACCTAACTCTGCCAATCTCTTTAAGTAGATTTTCCATTTTTTTTTTTTTTTAAATATAAATGTATTTTCCACTTTCATGCAAGGCTACAGAAAACTTACAACATGTTGCATTTTTTAAGAGTTCTCTTTCCATTTGAAAATAACCTTAAGCACTGGAGAAAAATGTGAATGACCGGAAATTGTCTGGGCTGATAGACCCTCTCCTCCCTCTGCTGGCCCTCACAACCTATGCACAAAATATCATTCAAAAAATGCTATATCTTTTTCTTTTTTATTGAAAGTTAAATTTCTTCTGTGAAATAATTTCTGGAAAGTTCAGGCAGATTAAAAATATGAAAAATACAGAAAATTTTAACCAGATTCAATCCTTCATTTTTTAAATTATTGAAATCTCTTCACTCATTAATTGAATTTCATGGAGATTTTTATCTCAGTGTCAGTGTATACACAGACATCTGGAGCACTTCTCATGAGGCTTCAACTCAACCTCTCCATTCTGTCAGAAGCTAGAACAGAACCTCCTCCATTTCTAGCTTGTCCCAACCCACCAGACTTCCTCTTGCAACTTACATTCCTCAAAAGATGTGTGAATTCCCTGAAAAGGTGCCTCAGTTACCCCTGCTTGACTGTGCCATTTCCCTCCTTTTCCAAAGTCTGGCTGAGACAGAGCTGTGGGTCTGTGCCATCTGGCTGAAGGTCAATCCAGATAAGGCAGAAGCCATGCTGCTTGGCAGAGGGAGACAGTCCTGAAGAATTGAAAGACAGTGGCTGCTCCATCTATTAAAAGGCTTCCATCCTTTTCTCTCCAAGTCATTTGCGAGCTTCTGTAGCCCCAGTCCTGAGCACTTCAATAGCAGCAATGTCTGGAAATGCTGTCTTTCTTTTTGGTCTACCCAGGTGATCACCTCTTTTCTCTGGGACTTTCAGGTGGTTATCTCTCTCTCTGCCATTCCAAGCCTAATGTAAGGATGCAGGCCCTACCTTGGGCTACGCTGGAAGGCTGCTTGGAAGCATCATCTAGCACGGAGCACAGCTGCCCATCTTCTGAGCAAGGGAAACTGGCAGGAGCATATCACACCTGTGCTCCATGCTCTGAAGTGGCTGCCAAGTCACTACTGGGTAGCATCCAAGACTGGTTAAATGTCGATAAAGCCGGAAATGAACTAAACTCTGACTGATCCAAGTCTGCTTTTCTGCCTTGCCTAGTCACAATACCTGAAATACCAACTGAGCCCAGATCCATAGTCTTACGGCTGATGCCCTGCTTGATTAAGAATTTCCATTAACAGCCCATTGCTTTGTGGGGCCTGAACTCAAAGCCCGGGAAATCAAGGGGAGTTTTCCTACAAGCAAAGTGAGGAGTGTTAGCTACAAGAACACTGTCAAAAGAGCAGGAAGCAGGAACAGAAAAGTTAAGAGAAGGATGAATGCTTATTTTTTTATCTCGGCTGCCTCATCAAAGGAAGAAGGAGATAGATTTGAGAGGCTGTGAAAATGGAAGATGAGGAGATGGCTTCTTCTCCTGTTATGCTGACGTAGGACGGGTATATTCCTTGCTTATATAGGAAGCACTTGCAATAGAGGACACCTGAGAAATGTGACTTACTGTATTTGGTCTTTATGCTGATGTGCAGCATTGTCTGTAATCAAACGATGCACATTAACTGGTTCATTCTCCAGGTTTCCCTAGTATCCTCATAAATATGTTTTAACAGTCCATGAGTAGACATGTGAGGCAGCAAGCAATGCGAGTTCTTTGTAGCGATACAAAAAGGGGTCTGGCATTTCTCTTACTGTGTTTTGGCTTTTTAAGATTTCCATTCTGGGACATACTGAGGAAACATCTCTTAGGTGAAGAAACTTCCAGACCACACATGACTACCTGCAAATCATTGTGCTGGCCATTTATCACTGGGCAGAGGCAAATCTTGGTGATTCCAGCTGCCTGCCCTAGAGAGATGCAGACAGCCTAAAACTGCCATAAGTGTGGTTCACTCCCTTGCCATATTTCAGAGACTAAAGCAAAATCTCCATAATTCACTGACCTGATGAGCTTTCTCTTCTCACTCTCTGCTATGCACAGGCTGTGCAAAGCTCCTTCCAGTCTCCCTGGGTGGCTATGACACCATCACGGACACACTCTTTATAGTCCACTCACTGAAGAAGACCCTTCAGGCTGCACAAACTGCAGTCTTGGAGTGAACCAAAACACATTTTACGCCCTGTGTCTTGTTACTGGTAATGGCTATAGGCTACAAGAGCAGGGCAGACATACTGTGAAAATTTCTCTGTATGTTGTTCCAATTTCTAGACATCTATAACGTAAAGACTTCCCAAGACAGAGACAGTGTCTTTATATTTTTTTAGTTTGAGGTGAATTTTTCTTCCATTCATTTATTTGGAAGCTTTTTAATTTATACTTTTAGCATCCAGAACTTTCTTTGGCAATGAATTGAGCAGCTTAACAGTGAAAAAGTTACTCCATTCATTTGTTTTGAAGCTATCAGATGATCATTTTTGGTTTATACTCCCATGAGACAGTGCATAGTCATTCCTGGTCACCTTCTCCATTCTCTTTTCATATTATAGACTCTAATTATATCCAGCTTCATTTTTTTCTTTTTCAACCTGTCAGTTTAGGATTCCTTCTATGGAAGCCATTCCTTCAGCAAATATTATCTCCCACCTCTTCATTCTTTTTTAGATCTAAATCTCTGCTTGGCACGGTGAGATGAGAATTGTATGTGATGTTTAGGACATTAGGCACACCTTCAATAGGAATTTCTACATGCAAAATATTGTTCAGCTCCCTTACCAAAGGCACCTGTGATGTGTACAAGTAAGCCAACCTCACAAATGGGACATCTGGGAACTATTCTGAATTCTCTACCTGAGAATTGTCTCCATAGCCACAGCCGCAACCAGTATGGGGACTCAGGGATGTGGGTCTGCAGATTTTGTAGTTATGAAAGGGTGAGAAAAAAAAATTGTTAAGAACATAGAGGTACCTGCTATCAGCTATTTGGGTACTCTCAAGGAGTCTAGGTATTCACTGTAAATCAGTAATGAATATAAAAGTAGCTCATTCCGTCACACAGGCTGGAGAGAATTTCATGCATGTGCTGGGAAAAAAAATCATGATTACTAAACGCTCCATTTTCTTTTCAAGACACTGTGCTAGTCTGAAGTGGTGTATGTATACATTTCAGGCAAATGTGTACTTTGTCTTCAAATGAACAGCTTTCAAAATGATCTTTGGTTAAGCTCCCTTTTATTTTTATCTTTTATTCGCCTACAATGCCAGCTGAGGTTACCCATCTCCCGACAGCTACCAAATGGACTCGTAATTGTAAGGCTCGGTGATTTAATTAGACTCATTCTAAACACTCACATTTTTATCAATTAGTTAATGGGCTAAAGAGAGTCTTATTGTTGGAGCCAGGTCATTTGGAAGCGGGAACCTTCGTGAGGGCAAGAAGCTGAAGAACAACAGCGTTAATATCTGTAATTAACCTCACGAGTCCTGGTTTGTTCAATTAGGACTGAACCCCCTCTCCATCCATATGCCTTTAGTCAGATGGGCTTTTAATTTGAAATAATTGTTACAGAAAAAAAAGAAAAAACAACCAAAAAACTCCCAAATAATAGCTTCCTTTTTTTTTCCAAATACAGACACGTAAAAACAAAAAGCACAATCTTGACATACATGCCTGTGAGCTGTTTATTAAAGCCTAGTTAATTCACAGCTTCCCTATAAATAATCATTCAAGGTTTTTAAAGATTAACAAAGCTCTTGGTAACAGATATTGTGGGATCTTTTCAAATTGATCCTCATCTTGTAATATGTATCTGTGGTTTTTTTAATGCTGTCTTTTCTATGAAATGAAGTTGGGGTTTTGATTACCTTTTGCAATGTGTTACATGTGATTTCTGTGCTTTGGAGAATCTAATACATCTGGTACTTGTTTTTTTCCCAAGGACAAGCTGTCTGGATTAAATACATCTGTTATAAATAAGTATAAAACAGTCTAGGAGTGTTATTACAGAATTGCAGTAGGTTCAGCATGCCTATATGTGTATATTAAACACACACATATATCTATGATGTCTAATAATTTCTATTGTAAATGTTTAAATATATACGTTCTAAATGAGTATATATTTATATACACACATCAATGTGAAGCTCAAGCTTTGCTTGTTGTGT